>WJFF01000025.1:134100-144482 GCA_011800825.1 Fonsecaea pugnacius | reverse complement strand
TTCCTGCTCTTTCTCTTGCAGATAGGACCACCAGTAAAGACGTCGCCCCTCGTGGCTCGTGGGCGGAAACCATTGCCGACACGGAGATTACTTTAGGTAAATTGCTGTAGGAGGATAATGTGATTCGTCTCGAATGCCGGAGAGGTGGTCCTGCGAGTGGGAGAAGCCGTAGGTGCCGTGGTCCATGAGGCTAGTCGAGGCTCTTGTATTAACGCCGACTCCAACCTCCCAACCAACACATGCCAAACACTCTCAATCCTCAATGCTCACCACCTTCTCTCTCGCCGCAGTTTCATCTTCCTGATAGCACAACCTTCACTCGACCTGGATAACAAGAGGCTTTTCATTGCTGCCGCTCTGCCTGCACTCCACCGTCTCTCACGATCCAATCTACTGGCCTAGGAACTCCGTCGTTGAAAAGTTCTAGCAACCCGGAGCGCAGTTTCTGTCCCCCTTCCCAGCTGGTTCTTGGGCGTCTTCACCGCTCCCCGTTTCCGCATGTCAACACCCTGTGGTCTCGGCACGTAGCATGGAAGCATAGTTCCGTCGAACCTGTCAACACTCTCTTTGTCTGATATGTCCACGCTGCGTTTCTCATGATGCGCTCATTGGACACACATGAGCTTGAGCCTGATGCACCTTCATCAACGACTTATTGCGGGTAGGAGACTTACATGCCTCTCCTTAGCTTTCCGAAGCGCCCTCGGTTTTGACGGCGCAATTGGCACAATTCTGGGGGGCTGCTAAGCCCACCATGGCGTTCTCATCGTCTTCGTCCGAAAGTAACTTCAGTGTACCGAGATCTATCCGTGATGCAGCGTTTACAGGCATCAGTAGCCCTTCGGATTCCGGAAGCCAGAGCAGACGTGGCGGATCAACAGGAGGATTCCAGTTCGACATTATCACATGGTTTCCCAAATACCAAAGCTGCCAGCGCTATTTTATAGATCATGCTCAGCACGAGCCACTTGTTCAGCAATTTGCATCTTTCATCAACATTCTACTGCCGTTTCAGCGCCAGCCGCACCCGGTCTACAGCACGTCCGGCTCCCGCACTGGGAAATCGCGGCTAGATAGAGATCCGGCGAGACCTTCTGCTTCCGAAGCAGCAGCAGCCGCCTCAGCCGTGTCCCTAATCCCGTACCTGCGGCGTCTTGTGGTCACAGGTATGGACGTGCCCCAAGTCCTGCATGGCTTTTTCGGTGACGACTGGCGAGCGGGCATTGGGCCACAACGAGAGCAAGAGAGGCGAAACTACTTGTTCGCTGCCAAAAGTGGCGGTTGGGCATCGGTCAAAAGAGACTATGACATGCTCCCCTTGGAGACGGTCCCCTTCATGCGGCCGCTCTATGACCCTACCGATGCGGAGCTCGATGCAGCCGAGAGGGGCTGGAGTGAATGGCTGGCTCTCGAAGATTGGATGGTGGGCTCGCGAGCGCCAGATGACGATACGAATGAAATCGCATAGGAAGCGGACACCATGACCATCACGGCCGAGATATCCACTAAATTAGTGACACGGGCTTAAGAAGTTTGCAAGATGCATATCCAGCGTGCAGGGGGAGAAATCACAACAGTCATGACGGCCCAAGCGTGGCATTTATCATAGCGTTCCTTTGTTTGCAGCGTCGTCCTTTGTGGCGTGATGGACAGAAATTGACTTCAGAAAGGGCGGCCTCACGGTTTTGCCTCAGCCTCGTCAACCATTTGTTATTTTAGCGCAAGGCTGCAGCCGTGTTGGTCCGAGCGCGCATGTTTGATCGCAGAACCTGATAAAACTCCATCTATCGTTACATTCTTTTGCCATGATCCTTTCTTGCCAGCGTATTTGGCTGTTATAGCCTCTTGTCATCCATTTCACTGTGATCCCATTTTCTTGTGTCGCTCACTCGCGCGGGCATACATTGTGGTTGCTATTACCGCAACATGATTCGCCACCCTGTTCACCTCAGCCGATCTACAGTCACGATTTTCATATAGAAGTGACACAGTTCTCAAGTCTAACTGTGATCAAGCATAAGATGGCGAGCAACGCTCGTATGTTGCTGGACCCTCAGTCGATAAAGAAGATGTCCAAGGCATCAGGTGAGAGTGAAATCCTATCCCTTGTTATCGGAATCCCGCCATGAACCTTTGATTACCACTAAGTCAGTTGCCTGAGTTTGCTTGGTGAAGACGCTGATAAAGCCTCAACTGATGGTTTCTGCGCTCCTGGTTTGTGCGAAACAATATACTCAAGAAGTATCGTGGCAAGTTGTCAAGCGCAAGCACTCAGATAAAAGCTCAACCCAAAGTTCTGTTGGACCAGTGTCAAACTGACACTTCTTCACGCTCATCAGGACGTTCAGGCAGCCTCACATCCCGCGGTGATCATTCCCCCTCCGAAGGATCACAATCACCTCAGAATGCAGGCTCAACATCGCGCTCAATGTCTCCTCGGCACTCGTTAAGCAATCTTTCCAAGCTGTCCAACACATTTGATCATAGAGCTCTTCTTGACCCTCAGAAATCGCGTCAATCTCTCAAATTGGCGACATCTGCTTCAAATTTACTGGGCTCTTCTTCGTCCAAAGGAGAAACTGGTCACACAGATGGTGCCAAAAAATCCATGCTCGAAACCTTTTACGGTGTCGAAGATCGGATGAGCAACCCTCGTAAAAAGGTGAAATTGAGTGCCGAGGATCAACGCGAGAGAGCGCCAAAGATGGGAATTTCCTCTCAACGTCGTGGCAACGGCATTGTCGGCGAATACATGCGACCAGATCCTGATCAGGCTCCTGAAGTGACAAAGAAGAGTCTGGTCGATCTCACAAACGAGGAAGAGGACGGGGATGACGATGATGTACAAATAGTTTCTTCTCGATCGCTCGACGATCAAGAGGTATGCTATGGCCACATCGCGACAGCCGCACAAGCCTTCCTCGTCCCCAAGCCAAAGATGACCGGAAATTCCTTCCACCAGGAACGAGAGTGGCCTGTCATGAGGTGTACCCTCGTCCGCAAACCATCGAAGGACATGGTAATTGACGTTCAAGATGCGTGGGACACCACATTTGCAAAAGTTCACCCTGACTTTGCTGCTGTGCTTGTACAGGCCATGGATAGCCTGAAGGATTTTCGGACACAGGCGAAATTGATCAATCGACGCAAGAAGCCGGATGAATGGCCGCACCAAGCTTGTTCCGAGCAGCTCAAGATGATTGTCAACCTCTATGGCCGACGTGGAGATGTCAATAAGGTCGGTCGACTTTTTGGCAACAACAACTTCTGGCTCCGCCCGCCAATGGCTTCGGAGCCCGGCATACCCATCGTCAACCCGCATGCACAGCATAAACCACTGTTCCAAGTTCCGCGGATGACCGGCCAAGCGAGAACTTTGTCAGATACACGCACTCTCGAGGAAGCTACAGAAGCAGTCTCGAGGCTCTTTGATTCTTTCGCCAATGCAAGTCGACCGCTGACTGAGACCGTTCCTCCACCGTCTATCATTACGACACCTCTGCTTGGTCACCAAAAACAGGCTCTCACATTTCTTCTGCGACAAGAGCAGCCGCGTACATTCGGCAGTGATGAAGCAGAGAATTCCTCGCTCTGGCGTCGGAAACAGCGCAGAAATGGGGATGTTGCATATCACGAAGTTGTTACCGGCCTGACTGTGAAGGACGAGCCCGACCAAGTACTTGGGGGCCTCCTTGCAGATGTGATGGGTCTGGGAAAGACGCTGGAGGCCCTATCACTCATCGCAAGTACCTTGGAAGAAGCGGAGTCCTTTGCAAACGAGAAAGTAATTCGCGACAATCATGAGGAGATGCAGCACATAATACTCTCAAACACCAAGGCGACGTTGATTGTCTGTCCGACCAGCACGGTGAAGAATTGGGAGGATCAGATCGCACAGCACATCAAGCCTGGGACCATGGAATACCACGTTTATCATGGCCCCAACCGTGAGAAGAATCCGTACAAGTTGCTGAAGCACGAAATGATCATTACGACATACGGTGTAGTGGCGTCTGAGTTCTCCAAGACTACTACGGCACTGAGCCCATTGAGACAGCTGAAATGGTTCAGGATAGTGCTCGATGAAGCGCATACAATTCGAGAACAGAAAGCTCTCCAGTCCCAGGCCTGCTATAGCTTGGACGCACAACGACGCTGGTGTTTGACGGGAACACCTATCCAAAATCGACTGGATGACCTGGGATCTCTGACTAGATTCCTGCGCATGTATCCTTACGACACTCCTGGTCGATTTAATCAGTACATTCGAGGTCCAGCTCAAGCAGGCGATCCGGCCTTCTTGAAAGCGTTGCGCGTCTTTGTGGACTCATTCACCCTCCGTCGACTTCGAGATCGGATTGATCTCCCGGAGAGAAAGGACTATGTTGCCAAACTGTCTTTTTCGGACGAAGAAAGAAAACTACACGACTTCTTCAAAGGTATTGCTCACGTCCAAATCGAACAGCTCAGTCGTGCAAAGGAGAAGAACAGCGGTGTTCAACATCACGTACTTCGTGGCATCATGACCTTACGGCTAATCTGCGCCCATGGCCGAGAGTTGCTGAAGGAGAAAGATTTGAAGTTGCTGAGGGGAATTAGCCCTACCGACGCGATCGACGTCGACGAAGATATCGCGCCGCCGAGCATATCGCGAAAAGCTGCCTATGAGTCGTTGAACTTGAGGACTGAAGCTGAGCTAGACGTGTGCCGAAGCTGTGAACGCAGCATAACCAAGGATATTGTCAAGACCGAAGTGGATGACGAAGAGCAGGCGTTACGATGCTTCGTCCTCCCTTGCTTCGACCTCGTTTGCGCCGACTGTTTCAGCTCAGCGAAGGCATCCTTTGACAGCATACCGGACAAGGAAGCCGTTACCTGTCCATTCTGTTCCGCCCGGATCGCTGCGCAGTACGTTGGATTTAGTGGATCCACGGCACAAGAGATTCTCGTGGCGCCAGACGACACCATTGCCGAAGAGGAAGAAGAGGACCATGTGCAGATATATCACGGACCCCATACTAAGACCAAGGCACTTTTGGCAGACCTTGAGCAAATGTATCAAGAGAGTCGAGAATTGGAGACTGCCGGAGAAGCTCCTCTGAAATGTGTTGTCTTCTCGGAATTCACATCGCACCTGGATCTAATTGAGCGGGCATTGATAGATCACGGGTACACTTTTGTACGGATCGATGGCACGATGTCCCTGAATAGCCGCAAAAAGTCGCTGGATGCTCTCGCATCGGACGACAACATCAGGATTCTTTTGGCATCGATCAAGGCCGCTGGACAAGGGTTGAACTTGACGGCTGCATCACGCGCGTTCATCATGGAGCCGATGTGGAATCCGGCAGCGGAGGCACAAGCAGTGGATCGAATCTATCGCATTGGACAGAAGCGCCCGGTTATGGTCAAACGTTATCAAATGGACAACAGCATTGAGGGCAAGATCGTGGAACTGCAGAGACGAAAGCAGCAGTTGGCCGACGTATCGGTGAACCAAAACTACAAACAGCTGAGCAAGCAAGAGGTACGAGAACAGCATATGAAGGAGATTCTGGCACTGTTCAAGTGATGGCGGGGCAGCGTTGGTGGCGCCGCATCTGGGAGGAGTTGGAAGTATTAACGCAGTTGCATACGGGACCATGTAGCACAATCTGGATGATGGGATTGCCATCGAGCGGGAATAAAGGAGACTTTTGGGAAAAAACCACGGAGCTTGGATATTCTCATTAGCATTGGTATTGGGCATAGACATCGTGAATTCGCATGCGCTGGCCATCTGGTATGAAAGAGGAAAACTGCTATCGACAACCAGGTATCAAGCAGCTACGAAAACGGACGAGAGATGTACCCAGGCAGCATTTGCTGCATGGAAGCATGAATTGAATGATACTTATGAGATTGATCCTTGATTTTGGAGTCTTATACCAGCTCTGTATGCTAGCACGTGGAGACATGAGTTCTCGATAGAGCAGTGAGAGGGACTGGTTAAGCAGAACTGGCCCAGCAGGAGAGCCTAGCCCCGGCACCCAGGGGGTGACAGAATTCCGTCCCCAGCGAGGCAGGTAATCCGGGCAGAATATGTGAACAGTGGGGACGGAATTCTGTCACCCCCTGGGTGCCCGGCATTTCACGCTGAGATTACGAGTGCACGGGGCCAGCAGTCAACCAAAGTGCCAAGCTAGGCACCCCCAAATCGATTAACTAACCCGGAGTGACTGGCGCGGGGCGGCGGCAGGCGAGGGTTCCCAGTGCTTGGGCCGGGAAATCTGTTGAATCCCCAGCCATCCCAGTGGCGGACGGGCCCGGATGTCAGGGCCACAGCCTATCACAACCCCCTAGAGCCGCCAACTTAATGAATATTGGACACCGCTGACGATTGTGGATGCCCCGAGAACAGGTTCCTGGCCAGATTCCAACCATCTAACCACGATCAGGCAGTGGGCCAGGCTTTGCAAAGTGGGATGCAACAACGGCCACCGACGCCGCCGGCTGCCAATTCCCATCAAGAATTCGATTGTGCCGATCGTCATCACTGCCAAACAGAGCGCATCTGTGTGACTTGGAAATTTTCTGTTCCTTTCATTCCTGTCGAGAGGTAGAACGTCTGTCGCTCCTCTTGCCATCTATTTGGGACGTCCAAGCAGTTGCAGGTCTCCAAGTCCATCGTTGTCATCTCGTTCGCTTCTCTGCCTGCTGAGAACTGCAGTCCTCACTTCTATCACATCTCCCATCCACCGCGAGCGCTGATCTGCATTCCACTCGCCCCTAGCGTACTACACAGCAGGAACTGGGGTCGCAAGAATGGTTGTTGTAGACCACCATGAGTATCTCTGTGAAGAAGAGAAACGGCTGAAAGAGGACCGTGAGCGCACGAAATACTGGAAGAAATGGGGCCCTTATGTGGCTGAACGTCAATGGGCCACCGTGCGGGAGGACTATTCGGACAATGGCGACGCTTGGAGTCATTTCTCTCACGATCAAGCGAGGTCTAGAGCGTATCGTTGGGGTGAAGATGGTATCGCTGGGGTGTCGGATACTCATGGCCTCCAGAACGTCGCCTTCGCTTTTTGGAATGAGAAGGACGACTTTTTGAAGGAGAGGCTCTTTGGCCTGAGCAATCCGCAGGGCAACCATGGTGAAAGTCTCAAGGAGGCGCACTTCCATTTGGACAATGTTCCTACGCATTGTGAGTCTCGACTGTCGCAAACTCGAGCAACACTAAGCTGACTTCTCCTCAGCATACATGAAATATCTCTACAAGCTTCCTCAGAGACGGTTTCCCTACGAACAGTTGATCCAAGAAAATGCAAAACGCGGAAAGCTTGAGCGCGAGTTCAACATCATCGACTCGGACGCTTTCAAAGACAATCGCTACTTTGACATTTTCATCGAGACTGCTAAAGAGACGGACGACCCTGAAGAATTGCTGTTCCGGGTCACTGCGTACAACCGGGGTCCGGAACCTGCTCCTTTGCATATCATCCCTCACATGTGGTTCCGGAACACATGGTCCTGGGGCCATGAGCCCGAAAAGCTGAAGCCCAATATCCGCATGGTGGGACCAATGACTGCGCAATCCAAACACCACAAGCTGGGCCATCGCTTCTTCCAGCTGTCTCCATCACCGGGTTGTGGTCCGGATGCTGATGATGTTCATCCGCAACTCATGTTCACGGAAAATGACACCAATCTTCAAAAGCTCTACGGCGTCAAGAACAAGCAACCATACGTCAAGGACGCCTTTCATCGGTGGATCGTCGACGAGGAGAAGGGAGCCATCAATCCTCGCTGCTCGGGCACCAAATGCGCTGCCTGGTATGATTTCGGACAAGGCGACGGGGTCCCTCCTGGAGAGTGCGCTGTCGTCAGATTCCGTCTGTCGCGCAAATACGATGGCTACCTCAATGAAGAGCTTTTGGACGACATTATCGAACAAAGACGGCAAGAGGCTGACGAATTCTACTACAGAATTAGCCCTCTCCCCATGGCGGAGGATTTGAGGAATATCCAGCGCCAGGCTCTTGCTGGGATGCTCTGGTGCAAACAGCACTATTACTTCATCTGGGATCAGTGGGCGAATGGCGACCCTAATATGCCACCTCCGCCAGAGAACCGCAAGAATATCCGGAATCAGCATTGGAAGCACATGTACCTCGACGACATTCTTTCGATGCCGGATTCCTGGGAATATCCGTTTTTCGCCGCGTGGGACTCGGCTTTCCATTGCATTCCCCTGGCCATGGTCGATCCAGAATTTGCGAAGAAGCAGCTGGACCTGTTCACTCGCGAATGGTACATGCACCCCAATGGACAATTACCGGCCTATGAGTGGAATTTTGGCGATGTCAACCCTCCTGTTCACGCCTGGTCCGTTTTCCGGACTTTTAAGATTGAACGAAAAATGTACGGAAGACAAGATCTGGATTTCCTCGAACGCGTTTTCCAAAAATTGCTGCTCAATTTCACCTGGTGGGTCAACCGCAAGGACTATGAAGGCAAGAATGTGTTTGAAGGAGGTTTCCTGGGTCTCGACAACATTGGTCTATTCAACCGGTCTGAGCCTTTGCCGACAGGCGGAGTTCTGGAGCAAGCCGACAGCACAGGGTGGATGGCATTCTACTGCCTCTGCATGTTGAACATCGCACTGGAACTTGCCAAGCACAGACGAACGTACGAGGACATTGCATCGAAATTCTTTGAACACTTCCTTCTGATCTCAGACGCCATGACCTTCCGGGCCGGAGGCACTGACCAGAGTCTGTGGAACGAGGAGGACGGTTTCTACTACGACGCTATCTCTTGGGGCGGACCATGGACCCAGCAAATGCGTGTACGGTCTCTTGTAGGCCTCATCCCACTGTACGCTGTCCTGACCTTGGAGCCGGAGCTGATTAATAAGTTTCCCAACTTCAAACGGAGGATGGACTGGTTCATTGAGAACCGCCATGACGTTGCAGAGCGCAATATTGCCTCGATGCGCAAACGAGGCAAAGATGAGCGTCTCCTTCTATCTCTCGTTAGCAAGGAGCGGCTAGAGAAGATCTTGAAGAGGATGCTCGACGAGACAGAGTTCCTCTCTGAGCACGGGATCCGCAGCTTGTCCAAGTATCACAAAGACCACCCCGTGAGCATGGATGTTAATGGCCAACAGTTCAAGGTCAGCTACGTACCGGGTGACTCGGATTCTGGCCTCTTTGGTGGTAACTCCAACTGGCGCGGCCCAATCTGGATTGCTGTGAATTTCCTGCTCGTCGAATCGCTGTTGCGGTTCTACATGTTCTATGGCACCTCTCTCCAGATCGAGTGCCCGACTGGTTCGGGCGAATACATGCACCTCGGGCACGTTGCCGAGGAGATCCAGCATCGGCTTCAGCATCTCATGGTGCGTGACAGTGAAGGCCGTCGCGCCATTAATGCGGGCAATGACACGCTCGATTTCGACCCACACTGGAAGGACTACCTTTGGTTCTTTGAGTTCTTCGACGGTGATAGTGGACGTGGTCTCGGTGCGAGCCATCAATGCGGGTGGACTGGGCTCATGGCAAAGATGATTCACGACACAGGCATCAACTGCCGTCTACCGCAGACTCCTCGTACTCCTTCGACTGCCGCCGCACACTACTTTGATGACGTTCTTTCAAGTGGGCTTAGCCGGAAAGGTACCTTTGTTGGCACGCCCAATCCGATGCGGCGTTCGTCGACTTCGCGTTCGATTGGCAACCGCAGCTCCTTTGTCTCTGTCACCAACGGCGACCACTCGAGTAGAGGCAACGCGACCCCGGCTGTTATCCACGATGTGGACAGTCCCACATCGTATTTTGAAGGCGCCGAACCCACTGTGACGGACTCGGATGCGTGGGGACAAGAGGACAAACTGGAGAAAGAGCGGCGAAAGAGCATTGCGGACAGTCATTACGACAAATATGTCCACGAGCAGTTGACCAAGATCAAGACGGACGAGAGTACTGCAGTGTACGAGGATGAGTTTGAGGCCCAGCTTGATTAGGTGAGTTTGAGAGTGAGGGTTTCTGGCTAGAATTCAGTGGCGCCAAAGACCATAAGATAAGAGCATGGATGATAAAATAATAATAGAGATTGGCTGGCATATGCGCTGTATACTAGATGTCTTGAGCGCGCGGGCTTTTGTTATTAGAGCATTGATACAGCATGGCTAGAGCGTCTGTATATACATGGATATACCTGAGCAGGCATTTGTGGATAGATATACAAAAGATCAACCTGGGTTACCTATTTCTTTTCTCCCTAGGGGTACATGAAAAAGGGGGGAAGATAGATATGACCACGTCCACACACAAGACGAGGTAAAAGAGATTTGGGGGCTGTTCAGCCTTACGAGAGAGAGAGAGCGCGCGCGAGAG
>WJFF01000025.1:122464-133359 GCA_011800825.1 Fonsecaea pugnacius | reverse complement strand
AGTACTCGGCAAAGACGCTTTCGATGCCCGTGTTGCTGGGTCCCTTGTGGCCGCAGCAAGAGGGCCCTGCGCCGCGGCGGTCGGGTTCCAACAGGGCAGCCACCAGACCGGCCACGCTGAGCCGGGCCTGCATGTTGCGCGTCTTCCTGGGCTGGCTTGCCAGGGCGACCGCGGCAAGACAAATGCCGAGCAGCGCGTACAGCAGGTTCGCGACGATGAGGCTGAAGAAGGGGGCTTTGGGGAGCCGCGCGACCAGACGGTTCTGCCGCGTCTGCTCGGCGCCGTTCAGCCTCTCGACCGTGATGCCGGCGATCATGCTCAGCGCGGACCGGCTGAACTGCTGCGAAAAGTAGTCGGCAAAGGCCTGGGACGTGTTGACCTGCTGGGCGCCGCTAAAGAAGGCCGACTCGAGCGAGTTCTGGACGAGCGCACGACTCTGTAACAATGTCCAGCCCACGTTGTTGGACAAGGTCTCGTTGGCCGCCGTGTAGTTCCCGTCCACGACGGTGCCGCCGTCGATGGAGGCGTACTCCAACTCGTAGACGGTCGAGGTGCACTCAAAAATGAAGGCGTAGTTATATTGCTCGTCGTCCTCGACGGCCTCGGGATCCTTCGATAGAGCGTCTGAAGTGGCCACCCGACCACCGACGGCGAAGAAGAATGGATTCGGAGTCGCCATCTGTTGATCGGGGGTGCCGATCGGGTCTTCAAACGATCGCTTCCGGAACATCTGGAGGAAGAAGCCAATGTTGCTGCTTGTCCCGGACGAACTGCCGTTGCCTGACGTGAACGTCGACCCGGTATTGTTGTTGAGGTCCCCGTAGAGACTGGGACTGCAGTTGTACGTCATGCCCAGCGACATCTGCACTAGTCCCAGAGGACAGCCGCTCTCAAATCCACAATACTGGATCTGCTGGAGCTGACAGGCCTCGCTGGCCGGAGAACACGTGGTGCTCATGGCGTAGGTGCGCGCCCGATAATCGAGATTGGGATCGCGCTGCGCCGAAGTAAGAAAGGCGAAATGCTTGTCGTCGATTGTACTGGCCAACACGGTATTGACGGTGGAGAGATTCATCGAGGTCCGCGTCGCCTCGGAAGCGCTGTCAAAGTGGATCGACCCCGGTAGTTGTAGGCCGCCGATGCATTGGTTGATGTCCCCCGGTGTCCAGGTTTGGTTGTAGCAGAGGGGGATGAGGCCACGGCCGTAGCTTGCGACAGGCGTAGAAGCGGGTGGTGAGAGGGTGTCCAGGTTCACCGTAGACGTTGTGACATGAAGCCACGTATCGACCCCGACGATGGCGATGCTGTCCGCTCAAGTTAGCCAGCGCGCACACATTTTGGCCTGTTGGTATAGTCCCTACCTTAACAGAGTTGCTGCCCATAGACTCGCGACGGCCATCCACAAGAGCCTGATCTGTTTATTTCGTCCTTTCCAGAAACAGTACTGTAACCAAGACCACAACGGCCCAAAGCCTCCTTCAAGCAGACCTATGATCAACTTGAGTTGATAGACCGTGGGGAGAGATTCGACCTGTCCCAAGTTCGATCTCCTCATATACTCCTTCGCAAGCGGGTAGGATATCAAAACCATAACAAACGCAGACGTCAGCGACGTGGCAGTACTTGTCCAGGACGAAACCGTGGCTAGTCGTGTGGCACTGTAATCAACGTAGTATGCTGAGTTGTCCCGGACGGTCGAAATTCCAAGCAAGTTCTCAAAGGCCTCGGGAGTGTTGGAAACCTCATAGCGATAGACCAGGTAGACGAAGATGGCTGTCAATACAAGCATGGGGAGGCAGACGAATGTGAGGGCCCAAATGATGTCGGAAATCGCTCCTTCGACTCTGTGTACAGGCCCGTCCGATGGTCGCGTCTTCGCATCCTGAGTCTGTGGATGATGAGACTCTCGCCATCGTTCAGTACCCTCCTTCAACCGATTCTGATGTTCTTGGCCTTCTGTAGTCTGGTTGTCACCGTCGTCGCTTTGTCGTAGCAGCGGCGCCGAGACTTGAGATGCCATAATGGAATAGAATGCTTTCACCAATGAGGCCGCCAATCTCCTACCACGCAATCAGGCCTCGCTCATTGTAGGAGAAGACGCAGGTAGCTATCCAGTTGTGAATCACTCGGCCACTAGCATGAGTTGAACCATCAAGAAATGAATATGTCGAGGTCATTATGTAGAGTAGGGGTGCTCGAGGTATGGAGGTAGCCTGGACGTCGGACAGGGGACCTCTCATAGTTACTCGTAGGCTGAAGCTGCAACTAGGAGCATAGCCAGCCCTAGCCGCTGCGAGAAGGCTGTGTCGACAAATCCATAAAGAGTTGTGCCTCGTCTGGCCAGCCAAGGGTTTCACTAACGACTCTGTCCCCAGGCACGGATGATCTGTTACACCAACTCTTGCCGGCCGTAACCTCGCCAAACAGCTAGGACTGGATATGGCCCCTGATCAAGTGACGATCAGGCAGCCCGATGGGGAGGGGGCCAAATTTGCTTGGCTGCCAACTAGTACGAGGTACACATCGTCGGCTGTCCAAGGGTTTGATGGCCTTGTGATTCTCCCGTGGAAAGGCTCGTGTGCTGGTCGATGTTCTTTTTGCGGAGGCCAGAAGAGAACTGATCATCTTCGTTTCTCAAATCATTGACGGCGATATGGAATTGGTCTCGGGATGCATCCGTTAATAGAGGGTTGGGGAGGCTGCGCTGTTCTCGCATCTTCCGAGTTACTTGTGGGAGCCTCTCCTCTCTGTCTGGCATACTTGAGGCTCGGGTCTAATAGTGAATATGTCAGTCGCCTCAGCATCGACGCCTAACATAGGTAAAGGGAGGGTGGGATGGTGTTAGTCAAAAAAAAAAAGAATCGAGAAATTGAGCAGCGAAACCAATTCCTCGGCCTGGTCTGAATACGAGGACGCTTCGGCAGATCCCTAGATACATCAGAAACTGAGAGATGTTCAATATGGTCAGGACGAAAGAACTGGATTGGTTATATACATGACCGCCGCTACTGCCTGTCTAGTGTTTTCCATTCTCACCCTCGAGGTGCTATTGTCATCACCCCCAAGGGTGCTCTTTTCACCAGTCACACCCTTGACTTTGTTTCACATTCCCCAAAATTCCATTCATGGAGGATGGTCTTACACGGTTTCGTTGAGCAGCTTATTCAATCGGGAAATCTTGCTGGACACGCTGAGGTCAATGGTTCGCTCGCCAATCTCGACCACGAGTCCGCCGAGGATGTCTGGGTTGACTTTTGTGACCACCTTCAGCTTCTTGCCTTGGCTGTATTCAGATTTTGCAATAGCGGCTTCGAGACGGCGAAGGAGTTTGTCATCGAGTTTCTGTCAACCAACAGAGTTAGTTTCGAACGGTGTTTTGTAAATGCACTGCGTGTACATACCGAGGCGCTGGTCACAACCAATTCCATCTCTCCTCTTGCTGCACTCATCAAGGTGCCAAATTTCTCACAGACGCCCTCGAGCAGACTCAGCCGGTTGTTCTCTGCGAGGGTTTGCAGGAAGTTCTTGACGGTGTTGGATTTATCGGAAGCCCCGGTGTGCTTTTCCAGTTCCGCAATAATTTGTGACTTGTCGGTATCGGAGAGGGTAGGAGCGGCGAGAATTTGGGGGAGTTTGGCATCGGACTTGAAGATCTGTTCCAGACTGCTGAGAGCTTTGGCCGTCGGCTCTAGAGAGCCCTGTTTGGCAGCCGCCGTATACTGTGAAGAATGAGAGTGTCAGCTTAAAATTACCTCAACAAGACGTCCCTGAATTCCTGATCTTTTGGCCTGTATCGAAACCGTGATTCTCCACAGCTGTGCCCAAAGCCAAACTCCGTCTTTTACATAGAAAACGTTCGATTGATCATACCAGAGCACTTGCATAAGTCCCGTCAAGTCCAAACAAGGGCACTGGGGGTTTCGTGTCTGCGGCGGCCGGAGCTGCGTATGTTCGGACAGCTGTTCTGGGGACTGTGCGACGGGCAGCGGCGAAAGCTGGCCGCATCAGCTTGGAGGCCATCATCTTGCCGGCGGGAGGGACGATGCAAATTTGTTAACCTGCAAAGGAACGGACTGAAGTCGAAGAGCGGAGAGTGAGGGCGAGCTCGGGTGGACTTGCTGGAGCTTTTGGATTGAATCGATGAGGTTTGCAAAGGAAGCTCGTCAATCGCAGGACGGCACTAGTCCTAATGGGGAAACAAGGGACTGGGCAAGATTATCCTCAATATCAATATTATTCAATCACTACCTCGTACTCTCCTTCAATCCTCCTCTAATGAATGCCATTTGCCCATAGCAAAGAGATGTATCCATTCAAGCAGTCTATGTCCCATAGGTGATGACCGGAGCCCAACTCCTGAACACCCTAACGCTACCACGCCAACGCTCGAAACACCAAGCACGATCGCTTCGTGATGAGTCAATCTCAATTTTGCAGCTACGAAGCGACTGCAAGGCACTCGCAGCTTCAAGCATACGGTGAAAACCCCCAGCTTGCCACATCGTCTTCAATCGTGAAGCGCAGGCCTTTGACATCGATTTCTTCATACATGCTGGAAATGGCAGCTCGAGCTTGTTTGTGCCATGGCCCCCGACCACCATTGACTGCATCATCCTTATTGCGCCAGAAACCTAGAGGCCGATTAGCAGCGTCAAATTTGGCACTCGTTGTGTCGACTCACAGGTGGCCAGATTTCTCCTATCATTGTCAGGCACCCCGTACCAGTACTTTAGAAGCCCTCCACTTTGCGTGGCTTCGATGTGGGATTCTTTGTCCAGTTTGAACAAGAGGTCCACGTCAATATTTTTCTTGAGTCTCGACCGGAATTCGACCACGTAGAACTCTTGACGCGTCCACCTGTATCCCTCTTTGGCGGCCAGTGACTTTAGTGTTTCCATGAGACTGCTCCAGTCCAAAGCGTCTTCGTAGGGGACTGTGGCATATTTCCCTGAGGCTGGCTCTAGTTGTGTCGATGCAAGAGCGAGAAGGCGATTTGGAGTGTCGACACTGTCCAGATCCAGGAGATGTTCTTGCTCAAGGTATGGTGACACTGTTAGCCAGCGGGTGGATTCTGGGTTGATTTGGACCTCTGTTTGACTGAACTGATGTTCAACAGTGACTTGAGGAGGGAGTCCTTGGTTCTTAGTCGAGACATGGGCGTCATGCGCGCCTAGATTGATGTCCTCGTTTGCCCCTGGCTTCGGTCTGGGCTGGGTGGTTGCCATTTAGTGGTGGATCAAAACTCCCCTTCACCAACGTGCGAATGTCGTTGATGAGAACAACAAGGATATCGTGATAATTGCTGCTGTGTAAGATGAATCAACGGAGGAAAGGGTTTTCTAGAAAAATGAGTGGAATGCCAGAACGTTGTCCTGGGGCTGGAATTGTGTGCAATGCGGAACTGATCACGCAATTGAGGCTTATGGCAGAGGAAGGAACAACCGCCGTGTAGTGAGTGTAGAGTCAAAAGAAACAGAGCATGAACACAACAGGTGAGTATATGGCGGTCAGAGAAGCCAGGAAAAGGCCATTGACTTAGTAGAGGCCATCTGCAGGAGGATGCACTTTGCCGCACTCCAGCGGCGGTTCTGGCTGACTTCCACGTGTACAGCGCATTGCCGTGTCCTCCCGTAAGTTTCAGAGCTCTTGGACAGCATCTTTTTGCCCACGTATCTGGCAAAGTATGGAATGGCAAACAGCACGCATGGAGGCGCCGAACACTGTGCCGACAGCAGACACGACTGGAGTGCCAGAGGAAAGTGTCATTTTGTTTCCTAATCGAGGCAAAAAATCACGGGGTCATCGAGTTTGATCAGAGCTTTGCTGATAGCGGAATGGTGGCCAGGTAGCCTGCGATTTGGCCTGCTGGTGATACTCCACGAGACCGATAGAGAGAAGATTGATAGCGTCCATCGATGTCGAAGGGGGAGGTTATCCATTATATACCGAGCAAGACCGAGTATGGGGTGGTGATGCCGTGATCATGCCTATCTTAGGCTGGAGTTCGTGGCCGTTGGCAGGGGTCGCCAGAGGTCGCTAATCATCCACGCCCATCCCACCCAAATCAGGAGCTGAGGACCCTTTGTGCCTATCTCTTAGCAAGCTGCGGCAGTTGAATGTGGTCTACCCCACGATGCAGAGGATGATGGGTGATTGGTGGGTGAGGGTGGCGCCAGGAGGAAGTGGGATCGGAGTCATGGTTGTGGTGGTGCTGCTGGTCGTTGGCGTTGGAGACGCAGTTTAGATTTTGCAGGGCGAAGGTGGAAAAAATGTCACCGACAAATTCAATCGCCCTCACCCACTTTATCTTTCTCTTACCACCAAACCACCAACTAATAATTCTCTGACTCTACTTCTCCCTCTTCCTCCTAACCCAGAATCCCCCTTATTATCCGACATCATGAGTGGTGCTCCTGCCCAGAAATTCAAGGTCGCCGACATCTCGTTGGCGGCCTTTGGCCGTCGCGAGATCGATCTCGCAGAGATTGAGATGCCAGGTCTGATGGCAATCAGAAAGAAGTATGCCGCCGACCAACCTCTTGCTGGTGCCCGAATTGCTGGCTGCCTCCACATGACCATCCAAACCGCCGTCCTCATCGAAACCCTCAAAGCTCTCGGTGCTGAGGTCACCTGGTCCTCCTGCAACATCTTCTCCACCCAAGATCACGCTGCCGCAGCCATTGCAGCTGGAGGCACTCCCGTCTTTGCGTGGAAGGGCGAGACCGAAGAAGAGTATGAATGGTGTCTGGAGCAACAACTAAAGGCCTTCCCTTCTGGAAAGACACTGAATCTCATCCTCGACGATGGAGGTGATTTGACCGCCCTGGTTCACAACAAATACCCCGAGATGTTGAAAGACTGCTATGGCGTGTCAGAGGAGACCACAACTGGAGTTCACCACCTCTACCGCATGCTGAAGGGCAAGAAACTCTTGGTCCCTGCCATCAACGTCAACGACAGCGTCACGAAATCAAAGTTCGACAACCTTTACGGCTGCAGAGAATCCCTCGTTGACGGCATCAAACGTGCCACAGATGTCATGATTGCAGGCAAGATTGCCGTTGTGGCTGGTTACGGTGATGTTGGAAAAGGTTGCGCTCAGGCTCTCCACAGCATGGGTGCTCGTGTTCTCGTCACCGAGGTGGATCCTATCAACGCTCTCCAGGCTGCTGTCTCTGGTTACCAGGTTGTCACCATGGACGAGGTTGCTTCGCAGGGGCAGATCTTTGTCACCACCACCGGTTGCCGTGATATCATCGTCGGAAAACATTTCGAGGCGATGCGCAACGATGCTATTGTTTGCAACATTGGCCACTTCGACATTGAAATCGATGTCGCCTGGCTGAAGAAGAACGCCAAGTCCGTCCAAAACATCAAGCCTCAGGTCGATCGCTATACGATGGCTAGTGGGCGTAACATCATCCTGCTCGCCGAGGGCCGTCTCGTCAACCTGGGCTGTGCCACCGGCCACTCCTCCTTTGTCATGTCCTGCTCCTTCTCCAACCAAGTTCTGGCTCAGATCATGCTGTACAAGGCTGAAGACGAGGCATTTGGCAAGAAATACGTCGAGTTTGGAAAGACTGGCAAGAAAGAGGTTGGCGTCTACGTTCTTCCCAAGATCCTGGACGAGCAGGTCGCACTGCTCCACTTGGACCATGTCAACGCCAAGTTGACCAAGTTGACTTCCGTCCAGGCAGAATACTTAGGATTGCCCGTTGAAGGCCCCTTCAAGTCTGATATCTACCGCTACTAGACGGCTTGATGTCTGTCGAGGGTTACCTCAAGGGTTTTTGAATGGTTGCATATGTAACGGCGTCCGAGGGGTTTGATACATTTTTTCGGGAGAGAAGGTTTTCTAATGCTCAACGCATAGAAATTGGAGAATCCAATGGCATGGTCCTATTATCGTCCTTGCACAAACGGATCTAACGCACGAAACTCAACGACCCTGGGATGAGATTGATGAGGCAAGAAAAAGTTTGGGACGAGATCAACCCCCTTTGAAATATTGGGGCATTTTCGACTCCTTTGTTTTGAGAGTGCTGGTGCGAGAAAACTAGGAGATCTCGGAATCGAGATCAGACGGAGAGAGACGTCCTTCAACGGACACGCGCAGAAGCTTCATCAGCTTCTTCAACAGATAGATACCCCGAATAGATGCTCACAGAATTAAGAAAATATGAGATGGTGGCACTGGAACGAGCGCTGCGAGAAGAACTTGCTTGTAGCATCATAGTAATTCACTGTCAGTCAGATTGTTGCCAAAGTTCTATACGACGCATGGAGTCTTTGCCTGTGTTACGTAGACAAGTTGATCTTCACTCACTCAATGCTGAATGAGGTGCTGGTGAGTTTCGACACTGGTCAAGATACAGGTCACAATCCGGCCATTCCATCTACCACGACGAACCGGCCATCTTTGTTGTTACAACGGTAGTACAGCTATGGATGCTACAACACATGCGACAGTCAGATCAGCCCGTTCACGTGCCATTCATCCATGGTAAGGGTTACAGAGGCGTAAGTTCCGTACTCCAGTCAACACCCTCTAGCTTTTTGCCCGTATACAAACGCCGTCCTATCATATCATCGTGTTCAATGTGTTTTTGTAGTTCGAACCAGTGGGCTCCTCGACCGTTTTTCTTTTTCGGAACATCACATGCTCCTTGACCAGCTCTTAGCATCCGTCTTTGATTGGTGTCGACCACTTATTGTGCAGGCATTGTACAGTGATCATTCTCCACCAAGCAACGATCCCCAATGGCCGAGTCGGCGACAGTGTGAATGGCTCCACCCTCTCTATCACCTCACGCATGGAACCGAATCTGCCATGCCAGCAATCCAAGATTACCTGTCCCAGGGGCAGATGAGCGACGTCAGGAAACTGGTTGGTCTCGTATAAACGCTCGACATGGTCTCGTGCGTTTTTCATCTCTTTGACTTCATGATAGGGGGGTTTGCCGGTCATGATCTCGTATATTGCACAGCCCAGGGCAAAGATGTCGGTCTGCCCGGTGGCTCGGGGCGTTGACGGCTTGTAGCTGAACCACTCATAAGAGGAACGCGGACCTTCGCCGTCGATACTGCAGCCCTCGAAGTCGATCAGTTTCAGAGTGCCGTCAACCACAACCATGTTGCGGCATCCGACGTCGGCCTGGATGATATCGTGGTCGTGGAGATGTTGTAACCCCGTCGCGGCCTGTTGGACCCAGCGATACTTGGTTCGCAACGGAATAGTGTCTGGACCAGTCTGCCGCTGAGCAAGTACAGCGCGAAGGACTTGTCCGCGCTCAAGGACGATAGAGCCATCGTCGAGGGCCCCCAAAAATCCGACGATGTTGGGATGATGGCCGAGGCGCTCGTAGACTATACGCTCGGCACGAACCTCTTCGTCATTGCCGCCGTCATACCGTTTGACGACTCTTTCATGGTCAAGGGCGTACACGTTCCCTGATTTTCCCACATCCAGACAATCAAGTCCCTCGACAGTAGAGATTGGTGGAAGAGGACGATTTCTAAGGCACGACTTTTGAGGCATAAAAGTGAAGCACATGGTGGGTGTAGAAACGGAAGGGAAAGGGGAGAGAGACTCCAGAGTGTCGCTTGTTTACAGTATACGCTTTGGACCAATGAACAATCATTCAATCAGTGCACGTGACTTGACTGAGCTGGTCTAACTCTTCCTGGCAATGCCCAGACATCTCACCACCTGCTGACAGCAACCTCTCACTCACGTGCCACCATTCCTTACTAAGCCAAAGTTTAATTGCCCCTTCTGGAGTCAAGAGTTACAACTTACAATATTGCCACATTCAACCTACAAATATGGAGGTTTTCAGCACATATATACAAGGAAAGACGAGGCATTGAAGGACATACTGTTTCAACCTTGGCAATCACCACTGATACTGCTGAATCCCGGCAATACGGGCACCGACTTGTCAGCCGGTAGGAAAGCATCACATCCAGTGACTCGTCATGCACGAATTCCCTCCCCTCGCAGCATTTCCCTCTGGTTCTCGAGGCTGGACACCTTTTGCATAGCTGCTTCCGCTCCTTGTGCTTTTCTGGACGTTGAAGACACTCATCATATTCCCCGTCTGCTATGCCGTAGATACACATGATTTCAAGTAGTGGGTGGGAGAGTGGGAATAGCATGGAGAACGAAGTCGACTACGAGGCGTCCGATCAACTACTTGTACACCGTTGGCATAGCGACTAGTATCTTGGCTGTGCTACACACGTTTACAGTTGTCTGAGCCAGGCAAACAAATGCAAGACCAGCTCAGCCCAGCGAGGCGGCATTGCTGCGGTCCCTGGTCAAAGCCGGGCAATTGCATGAGAGGCTGAGCGTCCACGGAATCTCATTCGTGGACGGTGTTTCAAGTGCACTTCGAACAGCAGTGAGCCTCACGCACTCGCTAAGCGCATGGTCGGGGCAGTGAACTTCTCTTATTGTCACCTAGAGGTGCAGCCTCATACTTATACTTATATCAAGTCCTCGCCCAAAGACCTCTTGAAGCAGATACGTCTCTGACCACCAATTTCGCGCCAATGGCGTCTCAGCCTAGCAGAAACCAACAGGATGTTGACCAGCCTGATTTGGAGAGACAAGGGGGACAGTCTCGAGTTGTCTCGATCGGCAGGAGATGGAACGCCTGGTTTCGACTGCTAGTCAAGCGGGCCAGGAACAATGCACCGTCTGAAAATATGGCTGCAACTTCGCCGGACGGCGCCACACGACCGTCGGCTCTGGGCATTCCCCTCAAGAATCGAAGAACAAAACAGTGCTGCTTTTTGTGCATGAGGAACAGAGACGGCGCGTTTGCCATTGCTGTACCCTGCCTCAAACCGATCCAATACGGCCAACCCGTCGCCACTCATGTAGGCTTTGC
>WJFF01000025.1:69052-79116 GCA_011800825.1 Fonsecaea pugnacius | reverse complement strand
CGCATTCGTCAACACCAGAACCCAGGTACCTTAGATATATATGGAGGTAACTGCTCCCACGAGTACTCACTCTCTTCTGAGCGGCGTAATAGCCATTCGAGCCGAGCTGTAACTCTTGCTCCCAGTCGTTGTAACCAGTTCTCTCATTAGGTCATAGTGAGAGTCCCGGGTACCGCGTACTTAACCACTAGGTACAGGTAGTCGTGGCCGCAGGTAGCTAGGCACCTTGTCTACTTACCTTTTCTCGCCCCTTGGCCTCTCGTCTCCCGTCCCTTGCTTCTTGATTCTCCATCTCCATCCCCCCTTTTTATTATTCATTCCCCCTCGGTATTCTCTCGCTGTTTGCCTATACGAGTAGTTCTCGGGTCTCGTCCCCCGGCAACTGACACCACTCGTAGCCAGCAGATTGGGAGGGGTACCAAAATCACCACCACCAACACCAAAGTCAAGCACTTAGGCAACAAACCTTCTCTCCCCGTCAGTCTAACCAGCAGACGAAACATTGCTATACACTTTCTAAGCTGTCCATCGGGATACATCCGCGCACCCCCGACCTTGAATCCAGCCTTTGCGGACCAACTATTGGGTCCATTCCGAATGGAGGTCCTCCCTATGGAGTAATACCATGTCCCACCGTACTCGATCCCCGGTTGCCCCAGATCCCTGCCACTGTTGCATCATTCCGTTGGAGGAGGTCTCCATTACCCGAATCTCGGAACTCGAATAATCCTGTGAGAAAGGTCCGTGTCAGAACTTGCAAGACAAAATATAAATAGGGGGATCCGACAGTCGGAGAAATAAGAGAAGACGGATCCGATGGGCAGTTCTGAGGGCCAACTGACTGCTCGCGAAGCCAGGAGATTGCCCGCAGTTCGCAGTGAGTGAGACTCAGGCCACGCGCAGCGGCCACTTTTCGGTGACCTCCTACAAGCGGAGGGGTTCTTCATGTATCAAGGCTATGCTATTGCAGATCATGTCTTGTTGCGTGGTTGAAGTGCACGGTGAAGCGATGACAGCTCCTCACCATTCAGTGTTTCATGCAATCAATATCTGATAGAGTTCGGCTTGCGTGGCGGGCTCCGCCAAAAGCTAATTCACCAGCACCATGGACATTGGCCACAACTTGTCAGCTGGCGACGGTGTCAACCTTGAAGCCTTTTTGCCCTGCATAATGCAGGCGCCATATGATGGTGGGTGGACAGAATCACGAACCTTTGGCGCTTCATGGGAACCTCGACGCAAGCAATCGAAAAAAGAGCAGGGAATAATAATGGTGGATGCAACTCCTGGCTCCCGGCATATTGCTCATCAGCAAGCAAATCACAATTCGATCTCTGCAATAGCCGTCTGCATTGTTTAGCATCCAAGGTAACACACCACCCAATTCTACAAAACATGTTCAACGGTTAAGCCTTCTGCTTCAGCGAGAATAGGTACCCGCCCACGCTCCCCCTCATCCACCCTTATCTCAACCCGCGCAGAAGCAACTTCACCTGGCGTGATGGTGAACAGCACCGCTTTCATCGCAGACTCCCCCTAAAGACCCGAATCTCGTTGATGCTGATTTAAGCTCGACGTCCTGCCATCTTCCAGACGGGCCGTCGTTCTTATCCGATAAGATAGCTCTCTATCAAGGTGGCTGGGAGGGTCGATATCGTGGTTTCCTTGACAAATCCAAACCAAGTCAACAAAGGTTTCGGATGCTGCGAGCCTTTTGATATTGCTATCCTGTGGCTAGACGAATGTGGATTATTTCTTCGACGTGGGGTCACATCTCTCTGTGTGTCTTCCCTCCACAAGGCCTATCACAGCCGATGTTCCATGCAGAGTCATCAATGCGAGGCGTTGCCGATCACCTCGTCTTGGCCGCCAAAAGCGAGGCGATTCTCTGTACAATGGACTCCCACCTTCGTCCTTTATTGGCCCCCAGGTCTTTCATGTGAAGCCTGTGCCTATCCACGACTGGACTGTCCAAGCACGCGCACCTTCACCCACGAAGCAACCCCGATTCCGATATTTAGCGAAGTCAGGAGGGACAACAAAGCAGCACTACAGTAGGGAGTAGAGGGGACGATGCAGTTTTTCACCTGACTGGGTTACTCGACCTCACCGCTACCATGCGCCTAGCTGCACTTTGGATAAGGTTGCCTGTGGATTCGATGCACAATTGCAAGCGTAAAGCCAGATGCATCAACAGAGAGCGAAGGAGCTCCTTGTGGAGCAATAGTTGCCCTGAATAAATCGTAGTGACATCGTGGGACACCCAGGACACCTTCACATGGTACCCTTTAAGTGGTGGTTGTTGTCGCTTGTCCAGGATTGCGTCTTCAACACTAGTCCAACATGGAACGCAGCCTCTCATCCTCGATCGTACGAGCATGTATGTAGGTAGGCAAACAACGACTCGAACCAGCTGAGGTTGTTTGTCTATACCCAGCTAGGCCAGGAATGCTCAATCCATCCAATACATGCAGCCCTTAAGCAGAATCCATATCTTCGTCTTTGACGTCAAGCCAGCGTCAAATGTTGTACCGTACCATCAATGACTATTCCGACCTCTCCCACATCATTCAAATCAACTGCTTCAACGTGAACTGCTGGCAAGGTGAACAGCAACGGAATGCCTTGCGCTCATTATTCATCTCAGTAGTACCACCCATTGCGACCAACCAGATGACAAAGGCGTGTAATGTGAAGTCAGAAACCCCTTCGTCGCCCATCACCCCGCATTCCCAAAGCGCAATGGGAAGAGTACCTCGTACAGAGCTTTCTTTGATTGTCTCAAAATGATGAGGCTGTTTGTTAGTAGGTGACCCTTCGCCTCCTCCAGACAGTGGCGTCTGTCCTTGGTAAGCCCGAAGAGGTGCCACCAGCGCCACACCATCAACGTGAGCATCGTTTCCTTGCCGCATGCGTGTGCTCGAGATATGGCCCCGGCCATGACGTCGATGATTTTCCCCAAAGCCTACAAAGTACACTGAGGAGGGTTGGCGGTTACTGTTTACGACCAACCACGAACCGACTAGAAACGCTCTCTCGGCCCCCAAACGGCTCGGTTGAAGCTCGACAAGCAAGTCAAGAGACTCGAACCAGAAATACGGACTCCGAAGGGCATCGCAGCCTCATGCACGTGTAGGCGCCCTTCCAACTCGTTGTGCGTTGCGGGGCGGAATCGGGGCGCGGAGAGCCTGAAAAGTATCAAGTAAGCACCATACCCGAAGCTGAGACGTTTGAGACACAGCTGAACAATTGGCCTGCGGAAAGGCCTCAGGTTGGGTTTGAAATCCTCACCTTCGTCCCTTTGTCCTCTATTTCTCGTTGCTGTCATCGACTGCATATATTGGCCCAGTTGTGCGTTGGTTGGTGTGACCGATCTCACTGCACATAACATTGTCCCGAGTCCAAGCACAAAAGACCACTTCGTGTGTCCTGCGCTGGAGCTGTGAAATACCTGGCCCATTCTGTTCAGTGCACCTTGGAATCCTGACTTCTCAATTCCCTCTCTCACCCTGCTCTGACAATTACGATCAAGCTCCAGCTCGGTATCATGGGGGACTCGGTAAGCTTGGCCCTGTCCGTCTTCCCAACCTCGACTGATTTGATGCCAGCGACCGACGCACCAGCATGCCGACGCAGACGGCCACTTTCGCCGGAAAGATAGCCAGTTCCGTAACTGGATCTCCAAAGAGCCAGGTTCCAAGTTCGCACCTGAAAAGGACAGATATGCCCTTTATGGAAACTACGGATGCCCTTGGGTAGGCCAGCTCCAACATTCCCGTGAAATAGATCTATGGCTGACACTTCGTTCAAGGCACATCGAACCATCCTCGTCCGCGGACTGAAGTCTCTCGAGCCCGTCATCCAGCTCATTACCACCGACTTCGACCTGACCGAGAACGGCTGGACCTTCACCGGCCGAAACGGCAGCTTGGGGGCCGATCCTTTGTATGGCTTCACGGGCCTGAAGCAGCTCTACTTGAAGGCCGATCCAGAATATGTTGGCCGGTATACCGTGCCCGTGCTATGGGATAAGAAGACGGAGACAATAGTGAACAACGAGTCGTCCGAGATCATCCGCATGCTGTATGATCAATTTGACGACTTCTTAGAACCTGATCAGAGGGAGGTCAACAAACCTGGCGGGGGATTCTACCCTCCGCACCTGAGGGCAGAGATTGACGCCATGAACGAGTGGGTATATAATACAGTCAACAATGGCGTGTATAAGACAGGGTTCGCGGCCACACAGGAGGCGTACCATGCCAACGTCTACCCTCTGTTCAAATCACTCGATCGTCTCGAGGAACACCTGAAGAATCCCGCCCACCAACCGTACCTGTTTGGCGAACACATCACCGAAGCGGACATCAGGCTATACACCACCCTGGCGCGATTTGACGTTGCATACTACAACATCTTCAACTGCAATCTGAAAATGATCCGGCACGATTACCCTCGTCTTTCGAAGTGGTTGCGCAACCTCTACTGGGACACGTCCGACCGCACAAATGGTGGTGTATTCAAAAACACCACTTTCTTTGAAGTCTACAAGTATGGCTACCTCCGAGCCAAGGGTCGCCAGGTGCACGGCGGAACCGACATTGGATGGACACTGATCATTCCCGCCGGGCCGATCCCCGACATTGAACCCCTGACGGACGAAGAGGAGAAGGAACTGATCGAGGGCGCCACCAGAAAAGTGAACGGCTTGACGCTCGAGAGCAACAACCTTGGCGCCTCAGCCAACCCGTTCAGCGCTCATGGAGACAAGTCCGGCATGGGCGCGATCTTCGGCGCGGACGTCGATTCCCCCGTCGTGGGCGACGATGGGGCTACCACGCCAACCACCGCGGCCGCGACGACCAGCGTGGGCAGTCCCGCCAGCACCAGGGACGGCGGGGACGACGACGACGGAGACGCGGGCTTTGACGAGAACGGCGAGTTCCACCCGCGCAGGGTGATTAAGAGGCGAACCACGTACAGTGACGCCAACGCCAAGTGGTACAAGGCGGCGAAGAAGGCGGAGAAGAAGCTGGGAGCCCCGAGCATGCATTTGGCGCTATAGGGGAGGGTGGTTACGGCTATAACGCTGGGGATTCAAGCTCGAGCTCGCTTGCGTGGAAGAAGAGAGGACAATGAGACATTCAGCAACGATCAAAGCTGGCCCGCAATCCGAGCCACTCGAGCGAGCCACTGCGAAAAAAAAAGAGACGTCAAATACAAGGGATGCTTAATTGAAGCTGGTCTGGGAATGAGTGGCCCGAGTGAGCGAAAGTTCAACGATCTATACAAAATTGCACAAGGAGCCAAAGGAGACTTGACTTGACCATCTGTCTATCTATCTGGGAGAAAAGCGTACTCTCTTTATAACACAACACAAGCGTGGGACCTCCGGCGGCAGCAGCACAGCGACACTACGAGTACCTAGGGATTGTTGGGGGAAATATCTTATTATATAAATATAACGAGGTAATCCGAAGTACTTAATGTATTCGGTAATCATGACCACCACTTTTACAAGAACTATGGTTCGTTCCTTTTCTGGACTCGTGTGGTAATGTCAATGGCACTTGCGAGGCCTTGTCTCTGGGTTTTCATCTGGATAAAACGGGGTTTTATATATATCGGGTTGGTTTATCAGGGGGCGTTCTCGCCGTTATTGGATGCCAAATCTCCTGGCGATCTCGAGAAAGCCCCCCTCACCCTCGTCGAGGTCGATCCACATGTCGACCCAGCCCTGCTTCCTCGCCTCCTCCGTGTCCTCCTTGGACCAGCCTTCCTCCTGCGGCCGATCGATGTAGATGGTCTGATACCCGCAGCCGCGAGCGGCCTTGAGATCGCCCAGGTGCGCGGCGACGAGGGCGCACTCGCCGGGCTGCAGGCCCAGTTTCTCCGCGGCGCCGAGGTAGACGCTGGGGTGGGGTTTGTAGGCGCCAAAGTCCTCGGCGGAGATGATGTGCTTGTAAGGGAGGTTACCGTGCGAGGCGAGGTCCTGCAGCAGGGCGGTGTTGCCGTTGCTGAGGGTGGCAGTCTCGAAGCGGGTGTTGAGCTTGGCCAGGCCCGGCGACGAGTCGGCCCAGGGGTCGAGAAAGTGCCAGATCATGCTGATCTTCTGGACCTCGTCGTCGGTCCACAGGCCGTCGAGCCCGTGGTCGACCAGGATCCCGTGCAGCGCCTCGACGTGGTGCTGGTCCACCGTCTTGAACTTGGACGGGTCCCGCTGCGCCGCTGCCGGGTCGTACGTCCGCGTGAAGTTGTAGTACGAGACGCGCCACAGCTGCGCGACGGCCGCCCACGACACCTGCGCCGCGGCCGTGCGCACGCCGCTGGGGATCGAGGCCGTCGGGGAATTAAGCGCCTCCGAGGCAGAGAGGTCGAGGTACTTTGTCACGGTCGAGCGCCAGTCGACCACGGTGCCAAAGACATCGGTGAGGAGGGCTTTGGGGGGATTGGTGATGGACATTTTTCTTTTGTTCTTTCTTGGTCAAGTTGTGATGGTGTTTTTTTGGTCTCCCCCCTCCTCTCACTCTCTCCTGGATTGATATGTACAGTAATGAAGCGAAATCGGCATCCTATTGCAAAGAGGGGCGCGGGGATATCGTCAGGCCTTCTTTCCTGTTTCAGGATTAGCATATATTTCATGGGTTCGTATCGACTAAATACGGAATTTCAAAATACAATGTCATTTTCTTCAATGACTTGCGGTCATCTTGTCCAAGCTTTCAGCTTTAATCTTGACTGTGGCAAGGCTGTGAGAAACTCCCTCCATCGTTCGCCTCGGTCAGTCTGCAAAGGTACTGCCAATCCACATGGAGTACCTCATACCCGATGCTGAGATCATACAGCGGTGCAAAGAAGCTACACCGGATGATCTCCTCAGTCATCCAGCTAGTGACAACAAGGTCCTCGGACTGAATGAGTTCCTGGTCATGAAGTTTGGATTCTTGCTGAGTGAGGATGAGGCTCGCAATCAGATGAAAGCATACGAGATTCTCGATCCTGGCATTGTGCGTATCCCCAGAGTGTACCGATATTTCAGAGACTCTAAGAGGCATGGCTATATCGTCATGGATTACATGAAAGGAGAAAGAAAGGAGGCAATTACCATCCCAGCTCAAATACGTGACATGTCTCGAATTCTCCAGCACTTCGCATCTCAAAAGTCGCAAATACCTGGTTCGCTCGCTGGAGGACCTTCATGCTGCACCCTCTTTGGCGATCCGGAATGTCCGACGTTTGCCTCGGTGGACGACCTAGAGAGGTGGTTCAATATTCGCCTCTTCAACACGTCGGCGCGGGTTTCGTTTCAACAAATGGATCTTGTCCTCTGCCATCTGGATCTCTTTCCCCGGAATATCATCTGGCTTGATGGTCAACCGCCATGTGTGCTCGAATGGGCGTCTGCAGGGTTTTACCCAAGCCTTTTTGAGCGATGCTCCCAGCTCAATTCACAACAGCCGGAGGAGAATAAAGTTGTCTTGGACCAAAGTCTTTCCGAGTTCGAGTCTCTCCAGG
The DNA here is from genome assembly GCA_011800825.1 of Fonsecaea pugnacius. Classification (NCBI taxonomy): domain Eukaryota; kingdom Fungi; phylum Ascomycota; class Eurotiomycetes; order Chaetothyriales; family Herpotrichiellaceae; genus Fonsecaea; species Fonsecaea pugnacius. The sequence goes on along the minus strand of WJFF01000025.1, from coordinate 71,601 downwards.
TCGAGCTGGTACTCCAAGCCTCATGGAATGAAGTGAAATATTGCTTGTAAGTTGCGACTTGTCATGTTTTGTATCGAGACGAACTGACATCAAAGTAGTAGGCGCCCAGCTTTGGAAGAAGTCGTCTTCGAGTGCGATCCATCTGAATTGCCACCTCATCGATATCCTACCCCTGAAACTGCGGCGGACGGTCCAACGCATCTCGGGACCACTGCGGCATGAGAAGTAAGTTCTCAAAGCCATTTTACGACCGAAACTTCGGTAGAAGACGTGACTGTCGTGGTGAGTGGTGCCCTCACCAACTCGTATCTCAAATCAAATGACGGAATTTCGTCCGTTATGTACAAGTAATATCTGCCAAAAATTACCATGGAGAAGTACTCCGTAAGCATTGGAGAAAGAACCCTCACTATATACTCGGTACTGGTAGGTAGGAGGCATCGCTCATCTAGAATCTATCACAGCAGTACTCGTACTGAGCTGGATCATGTCAATGCATTGCTCGTGAGAAGTTGGTATCGGACACCGGGTACTGTCAGGGAGAGGTTCGACAGGAACGAGTAGAATATCTGATGAGTAATGACAAACAGGTGATGTCTTCGTCCTAGGCATTACTAGAGGAGTTCACGCATGAACTGTAGTTCAATGGAATACTGGGCACTGATACAAGTCACAGGCTAGGTTATGTGATTGTGTGATTGTACAAGTACACAAGTTTTGGGGGATTCTCCAACCCTCGGCAACAACCAAATGTTCTCCTTCCTCCTTCGATCATTGATCATTGACAATCATGAAGGCGTTTGTGCGGTTTCTCCGAGAGACTTCTATCGTGCGAGAGTACTCCGTATATCTCCGCACGACCCTGTGTCAGTTTGAGGATGATACCTATCGAACAAGTGAGGCGTTTTGTGGAGGAACCGGTTACTAGAAAAAGAGAGGAACATTGTGGAGTTTTGGCGCCATTCCTTCTACCTACCTATTCCTCGAGTCCGGGCACACCGGGTACGCCAGGTATGTACGCCAGGCCAGGCGAGGCCAGGGAGGTTCGATAGACTGAGTAAGTGATACGAGGGACTCTATCTGAACTCGGTACGAGGTAGGGTGGTAGGTAGGGTGATTACGCTCGTCAAAACTCCAGTTTGATCGACATCAGGGGAAAGAAACCCGTGGGCAATCAAACTACGAGGAGACGGGCACGATGCCCAACGAGCCGTGGATAAACCTGGCAAGCCTGGTAATAATAATGGCAAGGCAGGGTAAGGAACAGAAAGGTGAAACAACGTCACACACAACCGACATGATAACAAGAACCTAGTCCATGGTCCAGATGGGCACTGAAGGGCAAGCGAAGGGGGGGGGGGAAGAGGGGTCCGAGAACGTTAACAAGCTCCTAAACACGAGGCGAACAAGCGGGATGGAATACCAAGAGAAAAAAAGCCACCAGAAAGAAGGAGGGGGAATAGCAGATCATGGTACAGTATTGCGCCAACGCGGCATTGCGGCATTGCGGCATTGGCGAAGGAACTTGTGTTGTGATGTTTGTTATTGTTGTTGGCCTTTGATTTCAGGATGTGTGATGGGACAAGACGTAATAGTAGGTGCATACAACTATTTGTTGACGAGTGTGATAGAACAAATGTTAAAAGTGTGATGAAAAGGTTAGTGTTAGTTGGTAGGCTTGGTAGGATTCATCCTTGTTAATATCCAGGCACAAGCACGAGTACGAGAAGCGATTGATAGTGTGCGACGGTTTGTCGGTGCACGGAGCATGATCAGCATTGCCGGGAATAAAAACCACCAAATCAAGGAGCCAACCAAACCTTGAGTTCGGAGAATTTAATGCCAAACAAAGCAGAGATTTGTTACAAGTAGGAGGGAGAAAAAACCCTAAATATGGGTTCATTTACGAAGGGCCATACGAGGATGGAGTAAGAGGGACGGAGTTGCGGCAATGCTTAGTAGCGAGTAGTACATACGGAGTAGGGCGGAGACAAGATGCAAACGAGGAAAAAGGATTCAAACACTCAAGACACAAGCTGACTCGATATGACGGGATGATGGCCCGAATAGGCCATGACCAGGACAAACAGGGGGTGTACCGAGTAAGCGAGAATGAGACGCGAAGCGAGAGAGACAAAGAGAGACAGAGAGAGAAAGACAGGGAGAAGAAACATGATCATGACAATAATGATGATGATGGAGAAGATGATGATGATGGAGAAGATGATGATGCGGGCCCCTTTCGAGCCAAGCAAAGCAAACACCCAGTCAAGTCCAGTCTACCTACGATTATCTACGAATACCCACCTACCTTCCTCGTACAAGTAAGTGGCACGGACAACGGAAGTGACAAGTGACCTGGGGGGTGGCGTAGGTGTGGGTATGTATCAGTAGGAGCAGAAGTAGGTAGCAAACAGTTCATGTTGCATGCCGTGAGTCCGTGACGGTGGTTGTTGTCCGACGCATTTACCAGGATCACGAGCATCTAGGGAGGGATGCAGGAAGCCTAGACGGATTTTGAAAGAAGAGAGGGCGCGGGGGAGGGAGGA
>WJFF01000025.1:18847-30240 GCA_011800825.1 Fonsecaea pugnacius | reverse complement strand
CCATGCACAGTCACAGTCACAGTCACTCATTGGCCAGCGAGAGGAAACCCAAGAGACGCGAGCCACGAGCATCAGGACGGCGCGTATAGCGCAATATCCCGACCTGTCCTGTCGACATCGCTCAACGTCGACCTCAATCTGACCAGGGGTTTCTCAGCACATAAGAATGTGGCTTTTCAACCCTTCCCCTCGACTGCTCATACACTCAATTGTCCGGAGGGTGGATCTGGTCCGCTCCATGGCCCTCACCTTCGTCTCCAGACCTACACGTCCACTTTAACAGGAATCTTAACTTGGCCCTTCTTCCTCTCCTGGCTGGGCACACCGTATCTTTGGCCCACTGCGCCCTTGCCAGAGCCCCGACCATCAAGACCGGTTCCTTGTCTGGTACTCTGCACTTCGGTAACCACAAACTGCCACCTGCCCACGTCAATCCTCGTTTTCTTGCTTTCCTCCTCCTGCTGCAGCTTGTCCTTCAGAGCTCGCCGTCTCTCCTCATCTTTCTGCAGTCGCTCCCGATGGCGTGCGCGTCTCTCGAGTGGCGTGAGCGAGCGATTCAGTTTGTCCTTCTCAAATGCAATTAAATGCGGATGGGGAATGCGTGAGTCTGCTGGCTTCAACACTGTGCGTGTGTGACCCGGTCGGCCAATAATCTCGGGTTTCGAATCCCGCCATGCCTCGTGGACCCCTTCATTGATGGCGTTCTCTCGCTCGTCAGTGAGTCGTGGTGCACCACTAAACACTCTTCCTGCATCGGTACGGTTGAAGGCACGTGACTCCGAGGTTGGGTAGAAGATTTGTGGAAAGGTGAGGGGATGCTGTTCTAGATCATTGATGGACTCGTGAGGCTCGTGAGGCAAGCGCGTCGTTGGGTTGAGAGTCGTGAGCGGCACCATACCGTGGACGGCACGAGCGTACGGGATAGCGAGAGGTTTACCCTAGAAAGAAGTGGAAAATACGACGTCAACTTTGGTCTGACAAGTAAAACAAAGGAGTACTGCGCTGTGTTTGTGCCTTTCCAAATTCAGAGAGTTGTAATTTGGTTTGTAGATCACCATGCTTGGAAGTCTGGAAGACTAATCGATCTGGTTGTTCATCACAGGAAGGCCGTCGAGAAGCGCAAGCGAAGGGGAAATATGTGCTTACCTCTGTTCTCATCCGCCTTTCGACCTCTACCAGCCTCACCACTGCGGCTACCCTTCTCATATCCACGCCCATCTCCATAGAAACCTGCCTCACCGACTTCCCCTGTTGTTGCACTCTTTCCCAGATCTCGTTTCTGAGATCCTCGGACAGAATACTCTGGCTCACAAAGTTCTTGTTCCAGGGAAATGGCCGTAGATCATCCAAGGACTCTTTGGGGAGCTTGTACTCCTGCTCATGTTCTGCGACAGCTGCTTCGAGAGCTTCCTCATCGGCCGTCACGGCATCGTCGGGGCTCTTTTCCTTCACAGACTCTCCTGACGGCTCTTGACCTCTGCCGCGAATGAGGTTTCCTCTCTTGTCGTATGCAGACAAGTAGTTCGTCGACCCTGGGAGGGGGTGGCGGAAGTTCTCTCCGGGTCCGCGAAGCCATAGCCAGAATTGCTCTCGGAGCTTGGTCTGAGACTGTGAAGGGGTAGAGGAGAAGGCACGCTGGAAGCATGATTTGCAGTGAGTGTGGATTGTGGGTGTCGTCGGAAAAGTACGAGAGACTGCGGTAGGAGATATTCGGGGAGGCATATTGCCTTGAATTGTGTGGGCAGCCTGGACTATAGATTTGGTAAGGAGACCATTGACGACGCGCAAAGCGCCGGTGTAGACACAACACGATATATTCACAAGGAAAGAAAGACGTGGATTTGTTGTTGATCAAGTACTAGCAGACGCTTTCGAAAATGTACGAGTATGAAAATTACGGAGCCAGCTTTGGATTGGCACCGGCAAACTTGCCTCTTTAGTTGTTAGTCTCCCTTATCCTCTAACCGTAATTGTCCTGGAGGATTCAGTGGTTCTCTAGCTATGAGACATGAACTTACTCCATTTATGCATTCATATCAAGTGTTAGGTAATGTTACATTTATTCCCAGCTTCTATGCTCTAATTTTGATATCATTTCTCATATAAAAAAGATTAATGTTCGCACCAAACTCAGACCAGGATGCCACCTCAAAGGGTATCTGTTCCATAGACACAAAAACAAAGCTCGCTTGAACGCTGCAACAGAATGACCGAAGAGACGGAATACAGTAAAGTGTGTAGAAAGAGTGATGACCCGTGAGGAACGATCACGATAGTAAGACGTTTGTGCCTTGGAAGGTGGTGGTGCCAGACCACATACCTCGGACTAAAGGCAGGTTCACTTTATTGATCGTGGTGTTCTTTGAGGCTGCAAGGGTCTCGGCTTCTTTCTTGATCGTGGGGTCGTTGTTGATGGTCATATGACCATGGAAGAGAATCATATTGCCGCCCTTGATGATGTCCATTCCGCCAGGTCCAGTGAGGTCCGCATCGCTAGTAACAAGCAATGGGCGGCTTGATTTCGTGTAAGGGCCCAAAATGTTCGTCGCAGTAGCATATGCGACGTCATATTTGGGCGTCGTAAAGCAGTTGCTGCTGAAGAACAAGAAGTAGATTCCTTCGTCGGAACGATGAAGCGCCGGCGCCTCGATCAATGGACCGTCAAGCTCATCGCGATCCAGAATCTGAACAGCGTCTCCAATAAGAGTGATGCCATCAGCACCGACTTCCTGGAGCATGAGGGGTGTTGGGACGATGGGTTCAACGCTGTTGCCACAGGAGCCGCCGTGGCCAATAGAGTTGCCATCGACTTTGTAAACGACATATCGCTTGTTGGTAGACTCATCGAGGAAGCCGTCGGGATCAATAGCCCCACCGAGCGCGTTGACGTCCGGGCAAGCGAAAGGAGTGTCGAGTGGGACATAGGGCCCCAGAACATTCTGAGAAGTTGCTGCACCCACACAGTGATGAGCAGGAGACCAGACAACATTATCCGAATAGTAAAGGACAAATGATCCATCATCCTGCCTCGAATATTAGACTTTGAACTCTGAATGATAAGTTCCGCGCTGCTCACCAATTGAACTACATCCGGGGCCCAAACGCCAGCGCCTGTCTCCCATGACCCTAAAGTAGGAAGAGCGTCATGATGATCGAGTAGTGTCCACGTCTGATTGTCCGTCGACGTGGCCACCTGAACGTGGACCAGATCCGGTGGCGCGGCCCGGTTATTGGTCGCAAAAGCATAGGACACGCCGTCAACATATATGATAGCAGGATCAGGGAAATTGGATGAGATGTGAGGTCCCAGGATAGAGGCGAAAGGACTCGAAGAATCCGGATCTGACAATAGAGTTGATGAAGATGACTGTGGCGATGGGTCCGGTGATCGTATAACCGAATTACGAGGGGTCAGCGGCCCCAGGCTGGACACGGCCGACGAGGCCAAGAGATACGTGGGAATGGCGACCATGATCCCGAGTAAAATCTGAGTTTGCAACGAAAGTGAAAGGAAATGATTGTCTTTGCCCTGGCGAAGAGGACGTAGAGGAGTAGACTGTGGAAAGGATGATGGACCCGACTGTTTCTCTAAATGAATGTGAGAAGAGGATTCACCTCCCTGCTGGGGGCGCCTGGAATGAGCGGCGAGCAAAGGCTCTTTTTCTTGGATGCGGTAATGAGTCGCCATGGTGTAGGAGGGTAGTTGACAGTGATAATATAGCCAAGAGGCAGGGGTTGGAACTGAGGGAGTTTGCGTCGCGCGAACTGCGAGGCTCTATCCCTCGACTGGCCGGCGCACGAGGTTCAGGGGGTGGATCGTTTGAACCTGCAGAGGGGCACCACGGTCGTTTGGCGCATGGGAATTGCGCTAGATGAGCAGTGAGCCGAGCTGCTGCAGGCGATACTTTTGGTAGATTTGGTACCGTGGTATCGTCGGGAAGTGTCTGCGTTTTCCAAATGTCCCTGTACACCGTTCTAGTCAGCGTTCAGAAAGGTAAAAGATAACGATGCGGTGCTATGGAAAAGGAAAGTGTGTGAGAAACTCGCTGATTACCCACAATCATGCACTGCAAATGTTGCCAAGTATGGCCCAAGAATCAAAAGTAGCTCGCGCTTAGTATGTTTGCGGAATGGTAGGGGTTATTTTGGAGCATCTGCTGTAACATGAGTGGCCAGCGGCGAGTCTGAGGTCATGTTTCGAGTGAGGCCCTTTGGCATATATTATTCGTGGGATCAAAGCAGGATGGTGATGCGAGTTTTGTAACGGCACAGCCACTGAGAAAGTGGGGGTTTTCCAGTCACGTGGAAACGCTCAGAGTTCGTGTGTTTAAGCTTTCTCATGCCAAGATTCTCGCTTATAGATCCTTATTTGGTAATATCAACCCCTTTCCTCCTTTGCCGCCCCTTTCCCCCTGGTTGCATCCTCTTCAGCCTCACCGAGCTGGTACACCGACTCCCGAGACCATGACTTTGACAAAAGGAACCATGCATGTCGTATTAACGGGCACTTTGGTACCACATTTATCCCTCTATTGCCTTTATCTCGAGTCGAGCCACTGCAACTTTATCAGGCTAACAGCGCCTCTGATATCATCCCGTTCGTGATGTTTCTCGTGGTTTTCGTGCTGCTAAACCGATGTTTTGTGTCGATATTCGTATCAGCTGTCTGTGACGTCTCCGCCGCGCTACCTTGAAGTCAATGTTCATGAGAGCGGAACGATCCAACGACTTGGGACACTTCACCGCCATTCTCGGCCGCCTCGCTCTTACATCATTTTTGCTGCTGCAGCGAATTGGTGCAGAATACTGAATAGAACTGTCGACTTTGATGTCTTGAACCTCCAACCCGTTCAACTGTGTGGCAATCCCGACAGATTTCAGTCCGCAAGTATAAGGCACAAGTACGGCTGACAGTTCAGATATCAGTGTTTGATGTACTGAACGCTCCTGTCCGCCATGAACTGATCGGTGAACAATTCACCCAACTGTATCTTCACTCTCGGACGCCTCCCGCGCAGACATGGTGCACCGCCTTTTGAGCGAAGCCAGCCCTTTGTACGTAGCAAAGTGTCGAGCACCAAAGGAAAGGAAGGGTCAAATGCATGTGCTATTCTTTCATGAACTGGAATCCTGGTCTAGAAAGGCCTGTCTTACAATGGGGGCTATCTATTCCGCGCCCACCCTGGGTATTTTCGTCCCCTCTTATCTAAACTCATCAGCCATGCTGTGCATGCCTTCCAACACTTTGAAAATATCGCGGGAACACCAATCAACTCAAACAGTGTATCGGAAGAAGGTGGCGTTGTCGCCCTCCTCCCTCTCAGCGAACTTGTCCAACTCGGTGTACTGGTCGAGGGGTTTATACTCGCGGTCTCGGCGAGCGTTTTCACGCCGCAGGTAAATGGTCATGAAGACCTGCAGGCACGTGCTCATGGTGAGCATGCCGATCAAGATAGCGTGGCCCTTGGTGAACTTGGGAGAGTCGGCACTGAGGTAGATGAACCCGGAAATGGCGCCACCGAGATTGCCTGGAAGGATGCAGTGTCAGAGTCATGTTGAATTCCAGAGGGAGTATCTTTGTCCTTCGGACTCCTAAAAAGGGCAAAACTTACCAAAGCCTACGTGCATCGCAATGCCAACTGCTCTCTTGAGAGAACCACCAATATTATTGCCGTTCCAGGCAACACCTTGGGGAACATTAGGATAAATTCCCGACACGTAGAAAAAGCACCCCGCATATTTGACGTGAGGATTCTGGGATGAAATGAGCATGATAAGGCCGATCAATGCTGTGAAGTTGAACCCGATCATAAAAAGTCCGCGGGTCTTGAGCCTGTCGGCGGCATAACCTCCGGTGATGCAGCAGAAGCAGGCCACAATGTACGGCGGAACTGTCATGAGCTGTGCAGTCTCGTTCGTGTAATTCAATGTCTTGACGATTGTTGGCAGGAAGAGGGAGACGGAATACAAAGGCGTATAGATGCTAGAGTCCGGTTAGTAGGGGGCAGATTGACCAGCAATGTGCGGCTTACCCAATGGTAATAAACATATGAACCCAGATCTTCCAGTCCTTGAGAGCATCCCAGCAATATTTCATGTTGAACTCGTCGGCAAGGGAGCTTCGGTCTCGTTCTAGGCGTCGAGATACTTCGTGTCGTTCCTCCGGAGCAAGGAACTTTGCAGTGGAAGGATAGTCGTTCATGGTCCAGAATGCAAGGATAGCTGATACGGACATATTAGCTTGCGTCCTGTTCCATTACCATTAAAAGATTGGCACTCACCAACAGCAAGAGTCAGAAGGCCCTCGAGGATGAAAATCCATGACCACCTGTATTCATGTAAGCCATTTTCACAACTCATAGCATGTGCCTGAGGCCCGACCTACCCAGCCTTCCCACCAACCCCATCCATTTCGATGATGCCACGTGCCAACAGACCACCAAAAGCACCTGCGGCCGTGGCTGCAGAGAAAAAGATAGCCTGAAAATGTGGTGGTTAGATCAAGCAATACAGCGGAGTGTAGGCAGTGAAGCAGCTGCGGCCGGCACTCACCATCCTTAGGCCACATTCATGGCGCTTATACCACATGGTGATGTAGAAGGTCACGCCCGGAAACAGACCACCTTCCGCAATGCCCAAAGCAGCACGAGCTGCGAGAAGACCTGGAAAGTTCTGAACAAGACCCATGAGAGTTGTGCAAACTCCCCATGCAACCATGATAGATGGGATCCAAATTGAGGGCCGTGTCCGCTTCATCATGAGATTGGAGAGTGGCTCGACGAGGACGTAGAAAGGGAAGAAGATTGACAAGGCCACCTATACTATTGTGAGCCATGATAACATGTGCAGGGGGCAGGTTTTGAGTATACATTATAGTCCAAGCCAGACATCCCAAGGTCCTCCTCGAGGCCAGCCAGTCGGGCGTTTCCAATGTTGGTGCGGTCGAGGAAGCTGAGAAGATAGAGGAGCGAGAGGAATGGGAGAAGCGTCCAATCAATCTTCCTGATCAGCTTCTTGGTGGCCTTGACGTCGAAGCCCAAGTCCTGGGAGCTCGAGGATGCTGATTCCAACATCTCAATCTTTGCTCCGACATCTTTGCTATCGGGGCTCTCGATGGGAACCTCAACCTGTGTAGTGCCCATTTTGTCTTCGGAGAGGGATAGTGGGAGATGTCTCGTAGTAAGAGAGAGATATACCGACTACCTGGATCTGTGTAACAGCAATCACAGACTAAGGCGTCATAGGAAACAATCGAAGAGGACAAAAGATATAGGAAGTCACGTAGGGAGTTGAACAGTGAGCTGGGTCACAGCAGACAATATATAGACGTCCGATGGGAGCACTCACCGCTGATGAGGGACACAAGAGAGGGCGATTGTCCACTTCCCCGTGTAACAGGCCTTGCTCCGCATTGCTCCAGGCTCTCTCCCCAGGTCCACTCACCATATTGTCCCGTCCGTTTTCGCCACGGCAGGCAGATGAGCTCACCCCTCAACGTTTTGCTTGACCAGCCTCTACCACCTTGCTAATCTCGTCTGTTCGGACAAAAGGGATGATTCAGAAAGGACTTTCTGGGCATATCGGGCCTCTGTGTCCAAAGTCGTCACCACGATACGGAATGATGGCATGGCGGGATCGACTGTACAACATCAAAAGGATGCAAGCAACGATGTAATAGGACAATCTCCCCAGTCCAAGATGCCGTCAGGTACTGCCGAATGATGTGGCTGTCCTTGGCACAAGTAGGATTGCTCGAGTTGTCCAGGTTGGGTCCGGAGAGGATGGATGGGAACAGGTTCTGCCGGCAAGGCAGAGGCGGGAGGAGGAGTGACAGAGTTGGCACAAGCCCCTGAGTCGGTGATACCCATGTCTGAAGCGGAAATGCTCCCGCGTGGACAGATAGGTTTTGAGACCCAATGAGTTAGCTCGGCGTGTATTTTTGCTGCAAGTATATGCACCTTCAGATGATCGGTCAAGGGGAAGGCAGAATATGGCAATTGCAAATGTGGTTTCTAAGATCTAGGCAAACGTGTGCCATGCACGGAGCATGTGCTTAATCAGGCTGGCACGGGTGAAGAGATAGGCAAAACCATATCTTGGTAGAAGAGGAAATGTAACGGTGGACCCGGGCGCCAAGATATCAAGATCCCTAGCGGCCATGCCAAGCCAGAGCGCCAAGAGCGGAATGGGATTCTTCCTCTGATCTTGGCTTGGATTCTCGGACTGCATCCAGTGGCCCTTGTAAGAGGCGGCTGGAGGCTGGCAGCCAAGCGTGCCCAAGAAATAGAATGGGAAAATCCTCCCGTCCGAACACGACATTCTAGAACATCTGGGTCTTAAGATGTTTTGCCTCAACACGGGTAGGTGGTCAGATGTCGGTTTGGTATTCTAGTTTCTCTCTTTACATGACGACGCCGGTGCAACCACTCGGAGAGCGCGCTTCGTGGGCCTTTTCCCGGTCCGCCGATTCAAGCATAGGGCCCAAACGATATCAGCTTATCATTTCTGGAGATTAAAAGCCTTTGGTATCCCGAAAAACATATCATTGGGCTTGGAGGCTGTCCTCGGATGAACCCAAGCGCTCGCACCCACAACGTTCGCATCCTATCACATGTGACGGAAAACTGTTGAGTCGGGTCTATCCCCAGATGTCCCCCTTCAGGACCTGTCAGGGTTTACAACTACAGCAATCCGAGCATGCATTGACGAGCCACGAGGATGTACCGCGGCTTTCATCACTGCACATGTCTCCTTGCGTCCGGTCTTCTTCCCCCTTCCAGAAGCCAACATGCATGATTCATGTCAAGATCATGGCAAGACGTGGTCTGTGACATACGAGTGCCCTGGCTCAGACGACCCGGCATCGGCCTATAGATCCTGCGCCTGGCAGGAATGTCATGCCACCCTCAAGTCAGCCACCGTCCAGTGTCTATTGACTTTTTCGCCTCAGCTGAATGGCAGGTATGGTTTGCTGATTCCCTGCATCATGTCCACGCGTTGAAGGAGGAATTCCTTACACTGATGAAGAGCTGCGTTGCCTATTCAAAATAAGTGCTTTGCTGTTGCTCTCGCGCAATGCGTTGATGCAAACTTGGTTCGATCAACAACCACCGCCCCCGTGCACAAGCTTGCCAAGGTCGTACATCTGCAGGTCTCAATAGTTATCAGTCAACAAAAGCGTGGGCATCTCGAAATGGAGATCCACTGATAGGAGCAGGGCATCGTACGACTGCCCCTTCAGAGCGAATATCTTGGATGTCCAGGACTTTCCACGAACTCTCTCCCGGGCATTCGACGTCATCTCATGACTCCTTGATCTGGTCCCTCTTTTGCTAACAGCACAAAGATGCATCTCTACCTGTGAATGAAGACCGGTAGCCATGCTGACACGCCGACCATGACCCGCATTCAAAAGTCCATCAAACATTCCATCTCGTGCTGCACGCAGCGGCCCAGGCCTCCAGAGAATGTACTGTCTCTGGTGAATATCGAAAGAATTTGCTGGAAATTGATGCATCGCTCGTGATGCCGCCGCATAGCTGCTTTGATATGGTTTCCGCTCACACAGGGAAGCATGTGTGCTTCGTTGCCAGTTTCGCGATCATCTCTTCTCAATGGAGACTTCGCATCCGCGGCGTGCGAGAACACCCAAGAGGATGTTCTAACACTTTACAGATGTGAACGCAGATCTAGACAGCCTCGATCGATCTGCCTAGCATCTACAAGTACTTGTACCTGGAGTAAAAGAACTGAGCGCAAACCCCGGGTCCGGGTCGGCAGAGATACCGAGGACTACTTGTCTTTTTGAACGAACCTCCACATCGTCACCCCACGGTATATCTCCGAGCGGCTGAATTACTGGCTGCATTTAGCCGGATCACGTACGGAATACAGAGTGTACATACACGACATCAGGCGATTATGGGCCGAGAGAGTGAACGAGGGACTAAAACGCCCAACTGTACCTTGAGTACCAGAATAATATTGTTTTCCCTCGAACGAATACAATCAGACAAGACATATCTCAAGGTTTGTGGCTGACGACAACTGTGACATCCGATACTTCACAGACCACGAGATCGACACACTGTAAGTATTCAGGCTCGACGACATCAATGGAGCCAATTCGTCTCGGCGTCATAGGCTATGGCTTCTCCGCCAAATGCTTCCATCTGCCATTCATCAACGCGTGCCCGGACTTCAAGGTAGTCGCTTTCTTCCAACGAACCGAGGCGCCAAAGGATCTCAAGAGCGCAGAACCCGGCTCCCATTGCACGGTCGACTATCCCAACATCAAGCACTATCGGAGCGCAGAGGACTTCTTTGCCGACAAGGACATCGACGTGGTGATTGTGTGCAGCAAGCAGGATACGCATGCAGAGTATGCCGAGAAGGCCCTGAACGCTGGGAAACACGGTATGAGCCTCTCTCCCACTGTCTCCTCCGAGACTGTCCCTTTGGGAGTTTGATCCCACACACGAGAAAAGTTCTAAACCGCCACTCGGGATATTGTGAACAGTTGTTGTGGAAAAGCCTTTCACCAGGACAACGGAAGAGGCCGACCATCTCATCTCCCTGGCAAAGAAGACTGGCAAGATCTTGACAGTCTTTCAAAATCGAAGATGGGTAAGTCACTTGTCTGGATGGTTGGGTCCGTCGCTTGTATCACTTTCAACGGGGTGGTGTCTTCTCTCCATATGCCCCCCTTTGCGAGTTGCCCGTAAAGGATTGAATCTTCCCCACCAGATACCAACGAGCTTTTTCGTTTCTCTAGGACAACGACTTCCTCACTCTCCGCCACCTGCTCGACAAGGACGCCTTTGGGACCATCAAAGAATGCGAGATCCACTACGACGTCGACTTCCCGTTTTGGATGCGAGGCATGAATAAGAAGGAGTACTCGCCGGGAGACGGTATGACTTTTGGTCTAGGTATATCTTTTCCGTTGCTCCCTCTCCTCGCTACTCACCTCATCACACAATTCTTGAGCCCGTGGGCGTCCCCACCCACTCCCGCCGCCCCCTTGTTCAGGGAAGGGGGTAGTTGTACGCCACCAGAGAGCTGGATTGGCCTAATGATCGTTGTTCGTGTAACCATTCTAACGACGCGGGGGGCCCCCTCCTCGAACCGGGGCCCCCCTTACCAGGAAGCCACACGTTCGATCAAGCCCTGCTGCTCTTTGGGCGGCCCAAATCCGTGACCGGGTTCCTGCGCGTGCTTCGCGGCATCGACAGCGAGATCGAGGACAGCTTCACGGCCATCCTGCAGTATGACGGGCCGCAGAAGGAGCTGCTGGTGACGGTGAAGACGATGGTGGTGTCGACGATGAAGGACCAGCTGAAGTATTTTGTTCGGGGTACGAAAGGGTCGTTTGTCAAGGTTGGTTGAAGATA
>WJFF01000258.1:7002-23827 GCA_011800825.1 Fonsecaea pugnacius | reverse complement strand
GGAAAAGTCCATGCATGATATTCGTAGGAGGGGGGGGAACGGAGGCCGAAAGATGGGGACAATGAAATGTGAAACGAACGAATCCCACGAGGAAGGAAAGCAAGAATCAGTAATAACTACCAACAAAGTCAGAGAAGTAAGCAATGTGCTCGCTTTGTCTCCCGGATATCCAGCCGATGTATTTTACTTTTCCCTTCTGCAGATTCCCCGATGGGGAATGTGGATGCAGCCTATTACCTGACACGGTAATAAATCCCTCGATGATCATCCCTAGGTACCTGTATAATAAAATGGTTGCAGGACCAGAATCAGGACTTAGTACCCAAACCAAAATCTAAACCAGACCTGCAGTGATGATAGGCCACCACAGGTGCAGACGCCGTCAAACTCCTCGACTACCGTTTTGAGGAATTCCTTCATGATTCCCTCCTAATACCACCTGTTTCAGACAAAAGCCGACCAGTCCCGTCATCTCATGGCATTGTTACATCTCGAATAATACACCACAAAGAACCTGTCCTTGTGTGATGTCCCCCCGTGCACCGGCTCAGGACCCTTATCGGCCCTGGTGCCAAGCATACCTCATGTTCTTATTGCACTCTCGAACCCCCGCGGGCATCGCGTCGGAGGCGACGAGGGCGGTGGAGGAGTCTGTTGACGACTTGTTCACGTATGTCGAGGTAAAGTCGTGTCCCTTGCCGTCCTTGGCGTAGCGGAGCTTGAACCCATGGCACTCACCCGAGACGTCGGGCTCAGACGAAGACAGCATCGAGGAGGCTTTGGCTGCGTTCGTGCTGTACGGATAGCTCAGATTGAAGTCGAAGCCCTTGCCGTCCTTTGCGTAGCGGGCGCTAACGGTGTCGCGGCAACCTTTAGGGAGAGAAGGTCGTGTTGAGGAGGTCGAGGATCTAGTCGACGCTCTGCTCGATGACAGGCGGGAGAAGATAGACGGGCGCTTCGATGTAGACATGGTGTATATGGTATGGTTGATCTGGGGTAGAATGGTTGTGGCAGAACAGGGGCGAACGCTAAAGATTGCTTCAAGGTACAGGGCGTCGTATTGTGTATGTGGATTATTGTGTAGAGTCGCATTCTTGAGCGGAGGACGCAGAGACATTTATACCTGAAGCGCGAATACCTGGTTTGATATACGCAGTAAGCTGTCCTCTTTGCTTGGTCGGCGTCACCATCTTGCCCGCGTTACTGATATTATTGAGCGTCTTGACACTCGGTGATCTGTGCGAAGCAATGGTGGGAGTGAGTGCCACAGATGCTAGGGCTGAGTCGGAGCTGGAGAAACGTCCAATCCGAACGACCATCGACAGGATACCATCTCACGATGCTAGCAACCACGCCAGAAGGGGCAACCGTTTCGCGGACTGGTTGAAGGGAATATGTTGATACGATTGTTTGCAGGTTGTGTGGACTCAGCAGTGCGTCAACTGAGCCTCTGCTGGCCTTAAGGAGGGTTGCTGTACGCAGCCCTAGGGACGCATTATCGGGCAGCCAACATTTACTGAAAGAAGATATTCGACGTGGTGGCTGTACAGCTTGCGCTCGTGGACGAATGAAGATCGTAGAATCTTTCGGCACATTCGGCGCTGATGATGTTTGCGGTAACCGTTCTGGGTCGCTTGGAATTGATGGCGGGGGCTGAACTCAGCTGGCACCTTCGCGAAGCATGCCCGCTTGAACGGGGAAAGTGGTCAACGGCGGCACATTGCGAACGACGAAGAAACTTTCCCACTGCTAGAAGACGGCGTAGCGAGCATTTCCCTTCTCGACGAACACCCAGCTTACCAAGGACATGCATCTGTAGGTCTTGCTCAAGGGTATTGGACACACACGGCACAATTTGTCCAGAATAATAGCAAAGGTCCCCGATGTCTGACCTAGGCTTCTGTCTGCATCGTGTTAGGAAACTGTGCCAATGGTGTATCAGGCAGCCATTTGAAAGACGAAAGGACCTGGCCTCAAACGAGTGCACAGATAGAGGTAGCTCTAGACCATCTGTCATTTGACGTGTAATATTTGTACGAATTGCCAATAGATCGTGTAGGCGGCAGTTCTCGATGACTCGGCCCTCTGGTGACCATAACTCGGGTATCAAATCAATATCGAGTGCCTTGCTTGAAAATAGGCACTGTTGTGAAATCATCCTGTTTCCACAAGATCTCATTCGACTGGCCAAGTTCAGCACCTTCATCTGTGCTAGGCAATCCAGCCTTCTCGTTCTCATCCACTTCCCGTTTTGACAGCCCCTTTCTGTCTTTCGGTAACCAGATTTTGGGAGTTTTCGAGGTCAGTGCTGGAGGTAGATATGCATTCTTCAGTTGATCCTCGCTATAGGAATTCACTTCTTCTGATTCACCCTCTGGATCCTGAAGCCACGGTCGAAGAGAGTCTTGTGAAGCGAAAATCCGAGGCTCGAGCAGACTGGCTAAAGGATCGAGCAAGATCGCTGGGACCTTTCTCGAACCAAATTTGTAGCCCGGTGATCGATCGGCTCGAGCAGTGTGAGATCCAGTGCCCTCTGCGTTGGATCCGAGCAGAGGCCGCTCCTCATCCTCTTCCGATAACACGTCTACCGGCATGTACTTTTCCAACGGTGAAAGGTATTGGTTGACCGTCAGGTGATACAGAGCGGTGACGACGAGTAATACTGTCATAAGAGTCGACGGCCCGGCCACCTTCTTGATGCCAAACAAACCAATCAAGCATAATTCTGCGAGGTAGACACCTGTCATGAGGTGCTGAAGGCTCCTCGTATAGCTCTCTCCCCGCGTCTCAGTTTTGACCTGAATCACGTAAAGGAGGTTGTAGCGGTAGCTGAAATAGAAGAGGAACAAGCCAATTGCCGCAAATCCCAGGACCAACGGTGCAATGCACGAATAGGCGATGGCAATGACCGCTAAATTCGTGAACTTTGGATAGACATTGAACCAGCTGATTCCCTTCATCCGCGCATAAGTGTTGAATTTCTGTCTCGGAGTTTTGTTCATGACGTAGTAAAAGAACAAGAAGGAGAAAAGATCACTGTAGTTCAAAATATTTTTCGACGCAGTGCCAAGGCCTTGGATGATGAAGTAGGTCAAATAGAAATTCGATGCTTTCGGGAGGTTCTTCGCCAATAAAGTCGGAATCGTCGTGGGCTGATTTGCGACCTTGGTAGCCAATGCAGCAGCCCCTGAGGAAAAGGTCGTGATGAGAAAGACTTGGATCACTTGGAAAGCGAAGTACCATGTTTGTGCCCACTCCACTGCTGATTTGCTCGTTGGTTGACCAGATAGTCTCGCCACGTATTGAAAGAGGTACGGTACATAGGACACCACGGAGCTGAGTAGTAGGGGGGGCACCAGTCCTGTGAGCAGTCCAAGGATAGGATCCGGGAGATTGTTGATGAATCGCAGAAAGTGAAACTTGTCCGTCAGGTAGTTTATGTTGGAGATTGTGCCAATGATACCGACTGGTATAGACCAGAAGATGATTGTTGCAACAGCAAGTGCTATAGCAATATAGGAGTACGTAATTCGGACGGACGGATCGAGATTGAGGTTTTGCCACAGGACCTCTTTCGGCTGGATACCGATGTACTTTGGCTGTAACGTAAGAGGTGATGGATGCCGCACTTGCTGAAACGCTTGATGCGCGCTAACCTGATCCTTGAACTCGACGAATATCGCTCCAGTTCTTTTACCGGGGGCATTGGAGTCAGCCTGTCGAACTTCGTCCACGTTAGAAATGAGACTGGTAATGTCCTCTCTCAGACGGGAGATGCTGTCGATCTCTTCCCCCAGAAGATATTTCGACTTATGTTTGGGTCTGTGCGCCTCATTCACTGGCTTTGGTTGTTGACTGGAGCTTGTAGCGCCAGTGTCTCGAGCTTCATCTTTGCTGCGATTGGCATTCTTCAAGAGTTGTAATTCGGACTCTTCCAACTGGTCAATCTTTTTGTCCCTTTTCTGGACCAACTTCTCCAAGTCGCTCATATTTGAGACAACCCAAGATCTCACAGCATTCTCACCAAAGTATAGACAAAGATTTTCCTCTTGAAGTCCCTCAGGAGGTACGCTCAAGTATAATACCACGCGAGAAGAAAGCCGGCTTGCATTTACAGGAATTATCTGGTAAGCTTGACGAAGGCCTATGACAAAGAGTCTCTCCCTGGTGACGAGTAGCAAAATGAATCCTGAAGCCGAGCGTTAGGGTTGGCCAAGGAAGAGAAGAGCAGTACCTTACCAAAGAAGACCCAAGCTACTGCGGCATGTGCATAGAGCCGCCTGCCGTCAGCGACATTGCTGAACGAGATCCTATCCAGCTGCGTCGCATCTCCTCCTCCTGTGGCATTGACAGCAAAGAGGATCGGCCAGGTCAAGAAGCAGCCCACCACGCAGATGAGAAGAATTAGGCGGAGAAATCGCAGGAATAGATACGCCTCCAACGAGGAATGGCGCAAAACAAACTTGTCGTCGAGAGCGCGGAAGTCATGCCACCAGGAGACGGACGTATGACTGGATGAAGGTGTGCGATCCCTCGGCCTTGTTAGCAATCGCCATTTGGCTCTAGTTGAGGCACTTACCTGTGGTCGATGGTTCGGAAATACGTCCTTGGTGCGTAAATATTTCGATATCTCGAGCGAATAGCCGCAAATGCCAATAAGAAAATAGCAGCTGTTATGGCTGTGGGGATAAGTGCAGCACCGATGGCAGCAAACGAGGATGAGTGTTGACTGCGATGCCCGCCAGACCCTGGTGCCTTTAAAGTGTGTTAGCCATGTGAGCTTTGCAGAGCATGATTGTTCCCTGAAGCCAAGATGCTGGCACCCCGTCCGACCATAGCTCGAACTAGAGCCTTCGTCTTGCTCCCAACTCCCAACTCTGAAGACGTAGGCTGTAAGATATGTGTGACATTGGTCGGTTCGGAATTGACAAAAATAACATTCTCAACAAAATGCATATGGCTGGTCTCAATAAACATAACTTACTTTCTCCTTCAAGGCGTCCATGGTTGCTTCTCGGAGAACTCCCTTCAAGCGAAACATATGAGTCTTATTGGATACCACACATCTGGAGCGCACCCATCTGTGAGCACAAGGGAGCAGTCTGAAGCAAGATCGTGAGGCTATGTCGACTTTGTATCTAGGTGAAGAGGTGAATTGAAGCAACGCAGGAAACAATGGCGCAGGCTGAAGTTTCACCATCGCAATCTGACGTCATGGCATCTGCCTCTGCCACCAACAATTTCATCTTCAATCCCTACCTACTAACAAGCTATGACCAACGCAGCGAGAGGCTACTGGTGGCTACAGACCCCTAGTTGCTGACACCGGCATTAGTATCTGGAGGCAGACTGTTGGTATACTCTATTATATTGTACAAGGGGATACGCAAGGAAAGACGGAACTGCAGAAACAAAGAGGACGGATGTATTATGTATACAAGAAGATTGACTCCTTGGCATTTATTGGGTGTTGCTCGTTATATCCTACTCCGTAATCTTCATAATGGCATCCCGACATTACTATCGTAAAAATATCAAGATTTGCTTTTATTCCTTCTGCCCACTGAAACTCCGCCTCCAGGCAGACATTCGGCTGGAGCTTTCCCCTGAAGGTGATCCAAGATCTTCGTCCTCGGCTATAGTCGAGCCAGGCATAGTACTTCCAATTGAGGTTGTCCTAGTGGGAGTGACTGGTTCACTGCCGGAAAACAGGCGCTCGCTGACTCGTCGACCGAGACCACTACCTTTTGCATCGGGATTGAAGGGAGGCCGCTGAGCTGCAGGTTGAGGCGGTAACTGGTAATCCCTCCTGGGGCCATCAACAGGCGCAATATCCTCAGCCATCGCATCTTCATAGCTGGGTGGAGCATCGTCAGGAATATCTGATTGTTCATGCAGATTGTAAGAGCCCACTGGTGCCGGGTACGAGTTGATCTCGGACAACGGAGTTGTCGGCGTCTCTAATGGAGTGGTCGGTTGTGAAGACATCCCATTTATCTCTGACGGCCTTGGGGGCGCCAGGTGTAAAGGAGAAGGTTGGGGACGGGGATTGTTGGCCATAGCCTGCAGCAGCTTCGGAGGGGGCGCGATGCCCGAGTACACCAAGACTGGCAGACGCAAAGGAAGGACCATAAGTTCTGGTCGTATGCCACTAGCCATGGCATGTGCCAAACCCACGGTGACCTCTAGTTCATACCGCCGAGAGATGTTGCAGGTATCGAATGTAGGGCATACAGTATTGGGGAGAGGAAGATCCTCCCATAACCGTGAGGGGAGTTTCCACTCTTTGCGGCTTTTTTCGGTAGGGTTTCCGAGGGGCATGTTCATATTCGCCTGTGACATCAATGGCCACTTTGTGATTTCAGTCCTCTCCAGATCAAGGGCTCTAACTTGTGTGTACCCCGTCAACTCGATTTGCAGCATGTTCAGGTACGCGGTTGCCGAGCTGTCATTGAGCTTCTCAACCAATATGCGCAACGGCAGTGGTTCATTGCATGTGATGATGGCGGGGCTTGGAAGACGGGCGTCAACCTGAAAAGCGGGAGGCTCCTCTTCAGCGGATGTGGGAGTCGAAGATTTCCTGCTGAAAAGTCCAGACATCTTTTTCTGCGACTCGGCTGGGTATCTCTGGAACTGTCTCTTCCGCCTTGCAAAGGTCTCCTCATGACGATTGGGAGGCCGAGGAGGTTCGATAGGTAGAAAGTTGATATCGGCAATCTTTGTCATACATTAGAAGTGTCTTCGGACAAGCCATACTGTGGATAGCATACTGCTCTGATGTTCTCTTGAAAGAATTTAGGCCGGACGACTGTCGCCTTCACATAGTATCTTATTTCCGCCTCGCCAGGGAAGCCACTCAGTGAGGGTGGCAACGTCTTCTTTACGTGTCTTGTGGTGTCCGGTGCGAACTGGACATTCACATGACCGAGTTTGATATCTTTAAGGGGACTCGGATTCTTCTGGCAGTCGTTGTTGAATGGGAACTGTCCATACCAATTAGCCGCAGTCACCGTCAAACTCCCAAGGCCAGTTGCTGCAGAGATCTAACCTTGAACTTGAACGGGTAGTGGTATTGGCCGGCGAAGAGGGTGTAGGCGGCGCTGCTACTTCTTTCTTGAAGCTCTGGTGTTGGGAAGACGGTTATGACTTTATACAGAAGCTGGAGCCTGGTGTGTGAGCAAAAGCTGCTGTAGACGGGAGCGATTCTTCTCACCAACCTTGTGCAACTCTAGCTCCGATCTCTTCTTATCCGTACGCTCGCTGTTCGGGAATTTGGGCACGGCGAGCCGAGTTCGGCTCTCGCCCTCCAGCTTGACCGTGACTGCTGAGATAGCGGCATCGTTGGGTAGGATGAGGATAACAGTGCCCGAGACGAAGTCGAGATTTGTGTAGCACTTGTGTTCGGGTTGATCAAACTGAATACGGACCGACATCGATCCGGCGCAGATCAGGCATCAGGACACTGAGGTATCAAAGGAGGGATGAGTGTGTGACCACGTCGTGTTGCTGGAGAAAGCGGAGATGCGAAACGCCTTGCGAGGCTGAGCAGCCAAGAGGCCAGCAGAGGGACCAGCGGATGGTGGAGGCGCGATGGAGGAAAGGTCGGGATTGACGTCGCCACTATTTGAGCCGGGAGCCTGTCCAATCAAAACTGGATTATGCTGGCGTAGCGGAAGAATCTCGGAGAAACACGATTTTCCACTCCCGGAGGCATTTCCCCTCTTTACGATCTCTGAGCTGACATGTGCGCTCTTCTTTTCATGTCACTTATCTACTTATCTATTACAGGCCTCGCAAACAAATTGAGGGATTCGAAGAAGGCTTTCGATGCAAATTGATCCACTACCCTCCTGGTCCACGATTGCCATGCGCCGAGGCTGCGACATGTGCCATCTCGGATGAAACCAGCTCACACAGCGCGCAAAGCAACCAAGGCTCGCGAGGCCGTCAAGCATACCAAGACATTCTCAGGTTGCTGGACATGCCGTGATAGACATGTGAAATGTGACGAAGCAAGACCCCATTGTGCGCGATGTATCAAAGGTGGATTCCAATGTCAAGGATACGGCATCAAGCTCGTCTGGATCGACCCGGACAGTCAAGAGCGCGAGCAGAACATCCGGCGGGTCATCGGCACGCCCGCTGTCTATGATGACGGGTCAAATTTCATGCGAGTCGATGTCAATGAGGCTTTGGAGGTCATAGAAGGTCTCTTGCCAGGAGAAGGATACGTGTCGTCAGGTCCATTCTCAGTCTTTT
This sequence comes from Fonsecaea pugnacius, assembly GCA_011800825.1. NCBI lineage: Eukaryota > Fungi > Ascomycota > Eurotiomycetes > Chaetothyriales > Herpotrichiellaceae > Fonsecaea > Fonsecaea pugnacius. Next base: position 15,568 of record WJFF01000258.1, on the reverse strand, counting down.
CGCTACAAACAGCCGAGGCAGATCAGCTTGAACCATCTCTTGATCCAGGCCTACAGACACTTCCTATTTACGAAAGACTAGATTTGGCTTCGCCAATAGATCTCCCGGAAGAGGATGTCGATGACCAGGGAGACGAACTGATAGAAACCGTCATCTCCCCATCCACAACTTATCTTCAGGGTCCAGCGTACGTCCCGGACACGCCCACACAATGGCCTTCGAGTCCTGTTTTACCGCTTACAATACGCCACCTCGACCTTCTACCGCGGCCCGCCGAACAACGAGACCTCATCCACCACTGGACAAACTTCGTCTGCTGGCACCTCGTGCCCGTCGACCGGCCGGACAACCCATTCCGCAGCGTTTTCACACCCATGGCTCTCGCGGGCCTCTCGTCGCCATCAAACCAATCGAATGGACAGATCGCGCTTTTCCACGCGCTATGTGCCACCTCTGCCTTCAGCCGTGGGCAACTCCTCAACGGGGACAGCAAGAACCTTACTTTGGCAATGAAGCATTACAATCTGGCAATCATGCACCTGCGCCACAGCCTTGTGAACCTCAGGGACGATGACCAAAATCATGGCCAAGTCCACCTGCACCGGGGCTCTATTCTCGCGACCATCACCATGTTCTCTGCGATGGACATGATCACCGGCCGCGCGGGCGAATGGCGCACCCATCTACAAGGTGGCGCTTCGTGGCTGTCCACCATAGAAAACAGCGAGTGGGATCGCGACAAATCTTCCTCCATGGTCTACCAAGGTTATCTCGCCATTGCGGCGCTGTGTAATATCAATCTCCCTTCCACCATCGACGTCGAATCCGAAAGCTTCCTGGGTGACGAGCGGAACTACGTACTCGATCGATTCTTCGGGCTTACTCGTCCGATTCTGAAACACATCGTCGTGATGAACAGCCTGACCAACCGCATTTCGACCACAGCTTCCGAACCGCCAACCGCCGCTACGCTGGACGATCTGGAAACCGAACTGTACGCGCAGACCCCGTCGAGTCTGGACCTCTCAGGCCTTCCACCCCTCGCTCAATCTCTGACCCTCCACCACGCCTACGTCTTCTACTACGCCTCGCTCATATACTTCCTCCGCACCGTCCGGCGCCTCTCCCCGCAGGCTGCGTGCATCCAGAATATGGTTTCGAGAGCCGTCACGCATCTCGAAGACATTGAAAGTCTGGGGGGCGACAGTATAGGCTGTACGTTGGTTTGGCCGCCGTTCATCGTGGCGTGTGAATGCTTGAGCGAGGAGATGCAGGAGAGGATGCTCAACTGGTATCGGCTGAAGAGGAGGCATGGGTTCATGAACCTGGAGATTTCAAAGGACATTGCGAGAGAGTTGTGGCGAAGACGGCAGTTTGCGGGTGACCGAGGGAGCGCGGACGTTGATATACAGTGGCAGGATGTTTTGAGGGAGATGAAGATGGACATTGTCCTTGCGTGATCGGGCACTAGGGGCCATTGCCCCTGAACGGAATGGCCGCGATATATCTAGGGAGCCGTGTAGAGTTCGGCCTCGTCGGGAAATGAGAGGGTGGTAGGGATCTTGAAATCCCATTTGTTCAAATTACACATATGTAGTATCGGATGACGAGGATTGTCTGAATCGCGAATCAAGCCGCTGAAGCAGCACATTTATCGACTCCGTGAGGATCCTGTCGACGAATTCCTGCTCCGCAGGCGTGGTGGCCACGTCGCCGAACATCCGTTGATTGATCTCCGACGCTAGAACCACTCGCCCTTCGCGTTCGAAAAAGGTAATAAAGCTCTGCACCGTGTCCGTATGTATGCTGTCGACATACGGATCTAAGGGCAGTGGCGAGTTCGGGAACAAAATCTTGTAAATGCCGAACCATACATCGGACCGCGTCCGACCAATTTCGCGCCTTTTGATCGCCAGCAGTTGATCTTGGGTCATCTTCTCTACAAAGGGAGAGAGGCGTTGTCGACAAGATCTCTCGACAATGTGGGCGTCCAAGACGACTTTCGAGTCAAAGGATGAGAAGCAGGTCGGACAGTGATGCTCCGGTCGCCGATGGACACGATATAAATGCTGCTTCAGGCGTGGAATATCCTTCAGAAAACAGCTTGAGCACCCTCGATAATTCTGTTCGTCCACATTGCGTTCTGAATATCGGGCAGGGTCAAATTTTGAGTACGGGCATGCTAGGAGTTTCGAATCTGTGCTAGTCGGCGACATGTCGGACGTTCTAGGGACTTTTCTGTCTCTTGACTCGTCCTCTTTGTCGTTAGGGCGCGGTCTCTTCCGTGGAGATCTCTCAATTGACGGGGACGTTGTGACGGAGCTTGAGGGAGCGTCCCCGTTCACTTGGCTAGACATGCTCGAGCTAGAACTTGTTTGCGAGGAAGTCTCACCACCATCTTGAGGCCCAGCTGTCTGTCCAAGGTAAAGCGTAACGAGCCGTGTAGCAAGCGATGCCAGCCGCGCTGCTGAGGTAGATACATCACTGGAACTCACAGAAATGACAGAATTATCGCCGGCCACAAAAGATGCTTCTCCATCCGATTCGAACCATGGCGAATTGGAGGAGTTCGTACAGGAAAGAGTGAGAGACGAGGGTAGTGGGTTAGGAGTGGGAGTGATAGACTGATGTAAACTGGTTGTTGGCCACTGTTCTTGACTCAAAGGGACTGTGTCTCCATCATTGTCTTGAACCTTTTCAAGCCATCCATCGACGCTTACAGTGAGGGCCCTTATTAGCTTATCTCCAATCAAACATCCACATCGAACTTTACTTACGGTGGCTTTAGAAAATGCTCTTCAGAACTAGAGTTTTCTGTGCCCAAATTCCTCTGGTCCGGCGAATCTTTCTTGGGCTCAGAATCGAGAGACTGCGGGAATGGTGGATCTGTCTCAACAGGGAATTTATGATCGGGGTGTTTTGACTTTATGTGATTGTCATAATAGAACTTGCGAACATATTCGCGTCGACAGCTTGGGACAGGACAAACATGTTTCTGTTTCGTTTTGGCCTTTTGAGGCCTGGGATTTCTGATGCTCGACGGAGAAGGCTCAGGTACATGAGATGCCACTTGGATTTCCTCCAGTGGTAACTCGATTGGTGTGGGTTCCACTGAGGATAACAGAGGGCCTCCAGGCGGTACATGTTGAACATCCAACCAGTCCAAATTGTCCCATGTTTGCGGCCAGTTCTCGCGCTCCCCAAGAGGCGGGCTGAAATATCCAGAGTCCGAGGACGTTTCGAGTCGCATCTTGTCATGGTAGTGCTGGCTTGACGGCAAGGCGACCGGCGTCGAAGATGATGCATTTACTAGAACTCCTCCAGCAACCACATGATAGACCTCGCCGAGAGGATCAAACCCTGCCCTTCTCCAAAAGAGATCAGAAGTTGAGAATTCGTAGTCGTCCATGGTCTTCAAAAAATTCCCCAATGTACCTGATGAGGTGGGCGCCTCTTGCTAAGGCTGGGCTAAATGTGCTCATGAAGAGAGCACCGATGAGGAGCTCACAACTGGGCAGGCCTTTAATGATATTCGCAGAAGCCCTCGTTTCGATTTTGCAGCCTCACACCTCTGCGCGGGCTCATGACTGCACAACACACCGTTGTGCGAACTGACTGCGCCGCCCACCCAAAGGTCTGCATGCGGGCTGTGTCGACAGCCAATCGCGTAGAGGTGAAGTTGTTGCCGCTGGCTGGAGGCCCCCATTCTAGCCAATACTCATACAAGTCCATGGAATCACTAATGCGAGATGGAGAATCCCAAGCGAGCGCTCCAGTTGTCCAAATAGTGAGGAATGGGGGTTGATTGGATCGAACTCGGAGTATGGGAAGCAAGGGACGTCGACAAGTGCACCCAGGAGAATCATTTGTCTGACGGGACATAATCTCACATATTGCCGTACAGAATTGCTGTCAGACAAAAACCTATAATCTCGGTGTCGTCCCTTTGGTCTGATCTACTATCAGTTGCCATCCAGCATTGATACAACATCGCAAACCTGAGGCAAACGGAAAGTCCGAACCCACTCTCTTCCTCTGTCGCGTTTCTATTCTATCGAAAAGCCTTTGGCTCCCCTTCTGTCGTGCTGAAGAAGGTGCAGCTCGGGGAGCAAGAGACATTGTAATAATGATACACGTGGCAGAATCGCCGTCGGGCCAAAGATTCCATTCTCTTGTTCTTTGACTACGTTCTCAATAGACCTTGTTCTTCGCTTTCGTGTTTGCGCAACATGTATCACCTGGTTCGCTCCCTGTACCTGTATGCGACCAGCAAGCCCGGTAAGCCCCGCCAACGACACCTGTGTCTTATCCACGAGGCTGACTTGACCACCCATGGTAATTAGAGTACTCCATCATCCTCCTAGGCCTTGATAATGCCGGCAAGACCACCCTTCTCTCACAAATAAAGGCACTCTACAACACCACCGCAGACCCTGTCGCTGGCCAGACAGGCGATGCTCCTGCCTCAGATACCGCAGGCAACACGGTGCCCACTGTGGGACAAAATGTTGCAACGATCGACCTGCCAGAGATGTACTTGAAGATCTGGGATGTGGGCGGGCAAATGAGCTTGAGGAAGTTATGGACAAGCTACTATAAAAGCGCGCATGCGGTTGTGTTTGTTGTCGACAGTACCGACCTAGGGAACGGAGAGATCGACGAGGCCCCTAAGACCCCTGGGTGGCATGGGCGCAAGAAGAGCTATATTGGCAAGGCTGGTGATGAAGATGAACCACAGACTCCATGGACCCCGATGACTCCCATGACACCAGGATTTTTCACTTCTGGACTTTCTCAAGGTCGATTGGACGAATGTCGGGCCGTTCTAGAAAGTGTGCTCGAAAACGATGATACGGCCGGAATTCCGATCTTGATTTTGGCCAACAAACAGGACAGGGAAGATTGCCTCGAAGTTGTCAGGATCAAGGAAGGCTTTGTGAAGAAAGTGTTTGAAGGCGAGAAGGGAGGCATGGTCCGAGACAGCCGTGTTCTGCCTGTGAGTGCGTTGACAGGGACAGGAGTGAAGGAGGCTGTGGAATGGGTCAAGAGCCGAGTCGTGTGGAATAAGGAAAGCCGCCCTCCAGTCATGAGGTGAATGCTGTCTATCTGCTGATGCATGGAAAGCACCGTCTTTCCGTTGTAAGATTCTTTCAGCTATCGGCGACGACACCTCTAAGATGCAGCAAGACTCTCAAGCCCCATGCGCCTCAAGCTTGAGCAACGCAGCCGCAGTGTCCCTCACAGTCACTTCCGGGGTTGTCCACTCGAACTTGAACACTTCATCTACATCCTTCGTATCGAGCCTCGGGAGTGTCAAAGTCGAACTCTCATCATTATCCTCACCAATCCGATCTGAGATATTCAATGCAGACTCCTTCCGCAGCACATCGGCAATTTGGTTGAAGATCATAGGATGGCCCACCACAAACCGCTTATTTGCTGCCCCAGGATTCGTGAGAGCACGAATTTGGACTTTGGCGAGGTCGCGGACATCAATCTATATCCAAGCCCGGGTCAGTGTTGATTCCTCCAAAGAACCGATTCAATGGTATTCGTGGGTAATGAAGAGAGGACTCACACAACCTGGGAACGCGGTTGCTGGCACTTTGCCACTCTCACTGTTCTTGCTGTTCATGATGGCATGAATCAGGCCGTTGCTGAAATTGATCTTCTCCACCCCGGCCACTTTCTGCAGCATGGGGCCAAAGATCAAAGGGGGCATGAAGTTGGTCACCGTGAAGGCAGGTTTTTCCTCTTCCACGAATTTCCACAGGGCCTGTTCTGCGAGCTTTTTGCCAACGCAGTAGGAGATCTGGAAGGGAGGAAGGCAGCGGTGTCAGCGGTTTTGCTGGAGACTGGGCTCATTCACGCCTCCATAATGTCTCTTAACTTCAACGAAACCATTTCCCATTGGAGCATGACAGCAAGAAAAATCAGAGGAAACTCACATAATTACTGTTCGCTTCCACCGCGGCCTCTCTTCCCAGTGGCAACCACTCACCGTTTCCGAAAACTCTACTCTTGATATCCTCCTGGTCGCCGAGGGTGATTGCATTCAGACTCCCCGTCACACTCACGGCCTTGACGTTCTTCCCGTACAACTTGGCGCTGCGGAGCAAACCCAGATTGCCCAGGACACTGGGCTTCTCGAAGGACTCCTCGAAGCTGGTGCTGTTGGGCATATCGACCATGGGCGCCGCGACATGGACGATGTATCCGATCTCCGGATGTTCTTGGAACACCGAGTCAAAGGCCCCCGGGACGGTGAAGTCTGGGACTGCGTACACGGCGATCCTCGACGCCGGCCACGACGGGTTGTTGGACAGCAGCGACTCGGCGGACGAGGAGGAGCGGACTGCGAGAACAACGTTGTGATTCTGGGCGAGGAGTTCATCGAGGACTGTAGCCCCAACGAATCCAGACCCTCCAGTTAACAGCGTAGAATGGGAGTCCATGCTGATAACAATCGAGAATTTAGGAGTTGAGATGGAACTGGAACCCTCAGAGCTCAGGCAAGAATAGTTATCAAGTATAGAGAAAAGGCGTAAAAGGAAATAGATTGAAATAGATTTTGTTTGACTTCAGCCCTTGATTCAAACTTATACCCCTGGGTTGCTCCATTCATCTGGGCGTATCTACATTGCCTTCACGACCTTCCCTGCCATGGCCCGACCCAGCATTTCTAAGCACGCAACAATCAAGTCAGTCATCTTGCGAATGACGGGGGGCCCGAGAAAAGAGCCCAGCACCATAGAACCGTTGGCCTCAAGTGGATGTCTGGCTGGTTAGAGAATATACCTTCAGCAGCCAAGAGAAGCAAATGCGAAGCAGATGTGCTTTGTCAGCCTTTTCGGGGGCTCTCATTGGACCATTTCCGGATTAGGCAGGACGAAGTTGCCATATGAGGCCAGGTAAGAATGGGTGGCTCTCCATTTGCAGAATCATTCTTGTCCTGGAGCTCGTAGCGATTCTCAAATAAGAGATGCATCCCACTCCCGTTCTCAGTCATATCCAGCATTCCTGATTCTTGTCAAAGCCGATCAGTTGCAAATCAACATTCATTTGGTTGAGCATCATCTCCATGGTGAAGAAACACTACGATAAATTGCAAAATTAGTGCGCCCAAGAGGACAATGTAACCGACCTTGAACTTACGGTCTCCGAGCGTCCAAGATCGCTCTCACAACCCGCAGGGTTTGCATGGTCGGCTTCTTCTGCCTCTCCTTTCCTGTTGTCGTCCTCCACTTCGCCAGCAGATTTGGGGAGAAAAGTCTCGCTCTCAGCATTGTTCCACAGTCGTGAGTCCTCCTCAAGCTGTCGTCGCCACTGAACAAAGCCTCCCATCATGTCAACCCTCTGTTTGGCATCAGCAAAAAGCTCATCTGCAGCATCTTGGGCGATGGTCCGCCACCGGGAGACCAGAGACTGCAATTCAGCATTTTGCTCTGATCCCTCGATCTGAAGAGCGTGCTCTGCCGTTTGGAGAGACTGGCGCAAATGAGTGAATCTATTGGACAACGCAGTGTACTCCTTCTGGAGATCTCTCAACGCGGACTCGCCAGGTGTCAGTAGGGAAGAACTTCGCTGGGTGGTGGTGATCTGAGAGTTTGGTCGATTGCTTGGTTTTATGTCTTGGGATGATCGTTGACTATCGGAGAGAAGTGCCGCGGCAGGAACCTGGTTATGAGCTTCTTGAGCAGATGGCTGATGTTGAGGGTTAGTTGGGCGAAGCGGTGAGCGAAAAGGTTTATTGAGAAATCCACCAGGTTGATGCAACTTTCTTTTTTTCGCCGGATGCATTTCGTTTCCCAGGGGGTTACAAAGTAGCCCTTGTCATTCTTGTTCTTAAATTGCCTTCACTGTTATCCTGACCATGGCGGATTGCCGTAGATGGAAGATGCGGAGATGGGCAGAGAAGGAGTGGCTGTTTGGATGACCCAACAGGCAACAGCACGGCGATGTGGGAAACATTAGTCGATTCAAGTGGTCTCGATGGTCGCCAGGTGCCAGCCTCAGGCGATAGATACGGCGACCAAGATTTTCAGTGGATTGCTCCTTGTAGGTAAGTGACCGAAGAGACCCAGAAAGTGACTGGCGAAGGAGAGCCCTTTACGAGAGAGAGGCAAAAGGCTAAAGGTCGCAGGAGTGGATTGACCACACAAAGTGACAGAGGCCGCGCTGCCGTATACGGTTAGCGCAGCTGGGCGCTTTGCTCCTGACTAAAAATGCTGGTGGCCAGGCGGGGCCCTGCACGGACGGACGATCAATGATTCTGTCAGACAGCAGGATTCGTAGCCTTCTGGCGTCTGAAACGCCCTGGCTCCCACGCCGAGCATTTCAAATGACCCCCCCTGCGTTCGCCCAATGCGGGTTCTCGCAACACCAAACCGAAAAACCCTGGTCGCTTCATCCTTCTCTCTTCTAAGAGCGTCTTCGCGTGCCGTGAGCAGCAAACCGCCCTGTGCCCTCTCCTGCTCGCCGCCTCCCGTTCTGCCGTCACACGCGCCCTCACGACCCCTTCAGCCCTCTCACTTTTTCTCTGCGCTCCCCAGATCTGATCTGAGCC
>WJFF01000256.1:4683-36316 GCA_011800825.1 Fonsecaea pugnacius | reverse complement strand
CCCCCACTCGTACCCAAACTACCACGCCCCCCCACCAGTCTGCCTTGGTAAACGACCCCCCCCCCCCACCCACCACCCTCCGCCAACAACACAACGAGAACCCACCCCCCCCCCTCCCCCCCAAACAGGAGTCTAATTTCGCCTTGGTCATCGATCGAAAATGGCTGTAGTCGATCACACCGCGCGGCTTGCACATTTCCTCTCCCAACTTGGATATGACGATCTCCCAGAACAGGTTATTGAGCAGGCAAAACGTGGAATTCTCAATAGCCTAGGATGCGGATTGGGCTCCTCCCAAGCCTTGTGCACACGGAAAGTGTTCGGCTTGATCAAACAGGGTGATGAAGCCAGCCTCTTGGGCAGAGTCGAGCGTGCAAACGTTGAAGATGCGGTACTGCTCAACGGAATTGCCCTTACAGCGGCTGACTATGACGATACGCACCTTCGAACGGTGATTCACCCTTCTGGAACACCACTGGCGGCGCTTTTGTCATGGGCGGAACACCATCACCTATCAGGCAGGGAGTTCTTACTTGCCTTTATTTGTGGGGTTGAAGCGCAATGCGCCGCAGGAAATGCAATATCTCCAGGACATTATCGCGATGGATGGTAAGCAAATTGCCGGCCTGAAACACGGAAGCTTAGTTTGCCAGGCATATCACCGGGACAACTGGATCCTTTGGCGCAGCGGCAGCGATTGCAAAGGCACTAAAGCTTGATCCGAGTCGATTTGCCGCGGCGCTCGGGCATGCCTGCAGTATGGCAGGAGGGATTAGGGCGATGTTCGGGACTGATACGAAGACCTTACACATGGGGAGGGCCGCTCAAAATGGGATTCTTGCAGCGAATCTTGCATTCCATGGATTTCAAAGCTGTGAAAGGTCTCTTGAATCATGGGCAAAGTTGGTATCGTCGACGGTCAACGAAGAACTGATTTCGATAATTGCACAAGACTGGAAATGGCAAATCCTCGAGAACACTTTCAAGCCCTATCCCTGTGGAATCGTTATCCATCCACTCATTGATGGCTGTTTGGAAGCATTTGCAGAAGACAACTCTATTTCTAGGGAGCTGGAGGCGGTTGAGGTGGTGGCGAATCCCCAATGTGTACGGCTGTGCTCTATCAAGCATCCCAAATCCGGTCTCGAAACCATTTTCTCGTTATATCACGGATGTGCGGTCGCACTGGTCCACGGGCGTGCTGGACCCACGCAGTTCTCGGATCATGCGTGCCATGATGATGAGGTCGCGTCTGTGAGAGACAAGGTTAATGTGGTATCTAACGAAGCCATTCGTGACGACGAAGCGCATTTGACATTGAGGTATCGTTCGAATCGCTCACAGCAGAAGAAGATCCATGTCAAACATGCAACCGGCTCCTTGGCCAAACCCATGACAAAACAGGAACTCGAGGACAAGTTTTTGGACCAAGCAGTACCGATTCTTGGACAACAGACAGCGCACAAGGCAGTCGAAGCATCCTGGAGCCTTGACAATGTCGCGGATATTGCCGACTTTACTCGTTTATTCAGTCCGGTGCATCGAGGTTAGATATATTACAGAACAGGAACGAGCACGGCAGCATGCGTCGATGAAGGGGCGTCTTCTATATGACCCATTCCAAGCATCGATGCATCTCTAACCTAAGTTGTCGTCGCACCCCAAGCCAGGGATTGCTGCATATTCACAATATCCTTGCAGCCAGCTTCGTCACATCTCCCTGGTATCAGGAGAGGCTCAAGACTCAAGCACAGAATCCCTCCGCTCCTCCAAACCAACTTCGAGCAGCGATAGTGCGCTTCCGGCAGGCTTGCGGATCTTGATCAGTTTCAGTCTAGAATCCGTCTCGGCAAATAAACGTCGCCATTCGCCCTCGTCCCTTTCCAGCGCATTGTGCATCACCATCATTTGCATGTCCCGAATGCGCATTCGTCGCTCATCTCCGATCTTGAGGGTGCCGTATGGAAGTGTGACATAGTCCATGATCAGTAGCTTCGAGCCAGGCTTCATAGCTACGAGAAGAGCCTGCAGGATCTTCTTGGCATACTTGTCTGCCCAGTCGTGGAAGATCATACGGAGGAAATAAATGTCGGCGACTACAGGTTGAGGATCCCAGAAACTGTGCTCTTGAAAGCTGATCCGGCTCTTCATATGTCCAGGAACGATCGAGGTCGAAGGATTTGTGGCCTGAGTGACAGTCTTGGGGAGATCCTGGACGATGCATGTGAGTGAAGGGTTTGTCTCGAGAATGGCAATGCTCCCATGGCCTAGACTACCGCCCACATCGACGATTGTTGTATGGGACAGGCTGCTCCATTCATATGCCGACTTGATGTGTTGATGCGATAGCGGTGGCGACTTTGTGAATTGATTCATGACAGCGTGAAAGTCGGCGCCAAACTCAGGATGCTGCTCATGGTACTCGAACATGGGCAAATCGGTGTTCTTCAAAAGGTTGAACGCCGTTTCATTTGGCTCTGGTGAGCCGTGTCCCCATTTGTCGATCGCGTCGTTGAAACGGCTTGCGATCGGCCATCCTCGGTCGCTGGAATACCGACTCAAAGTGGCAATGCCATCCTGGAGGAGCAGCAGCGATGTCTCTGTGTGCGCCACTCCACCGTCGACCTCGACAAAGATCCCTTTCGTCATGGCATAGCGTAGGACTCGTTTCATTTGCGACTCGTCGACGCCGACTTTTTGAGCCAGCGCTTCGTAAGATATCTTGTCGTCGCCTGGGACCCCTTTGGCGATATAGAAGCGGTTGATGTACCGCAGCGCGGTAAGGTCCATGATCTGGAACGGGTTCAGCAGACACCCCGGTACATGAGCAGATGAGCACCCACGCTTGCAGAGAGTCCTTGGGTCAGAATGTATTCGGGTGGAGTGACCATCAGAAGAAGCTTCTGGACCGATTCAAACAACGACAGACGCATATCTCGTGATTCCGCCCCATTTTGGTACAAAGACTTTGAGTGCCCGTTAACAAGCTTAGAGGCTTCGAGGTTGCGGTTGAACAAGCCTGCCTTCACCAGACACGCAGCAGCGACGGTTTCAAGCTCTGAGAGGTTGGAGTCTGACAATGCCATCTTGGATATGCCCCCAACCAGGCCAACAGCCGGTGGTCTCTTTGCGACGAGACCTCGAGGGATATATAGAACATGCCAACGCCATGCTTCAGCCACTCATCACCCCAACAACTCCTCGCACAATCTCACTGCTGCACGAGCCGAACTATCACGGAATCCTTACGATATAGCAGATCACTGAACATGCATGAGAGTCATCCTGCCTGATGGCTAGAACTCGAGTTTCGTGATCCACAACTCTTACTTCGTCCAGGGAAACCAATAGGCTTGTTCCCGCCCGTGCCGTGGTTGCGTCCGGCCACCCCGCGACTTATTCTTCTGGGTCCTTGGAGAAATCTCATCAAGTTTGGTGCGGCTGACCACAGGGAAGAGTGTTGACAAACACTTGTCTTGTGCACCAATAAACCTAGCCGTATTGAGCCGCTAGAAGCCACCAAAGACGACACCAAATTTAGAATTTCCCGATTGGGGGCAGCCAAGGTTGAATGGTTTTGAGGAATCAATCAGAGCAAAGCTTCAGTGCGAAACCATCCTGCTGGAACCCGATGTGTCGATCAGCAACCAGAGCGTCTTTGAGTTATCGTTCTCGGCGTTGTATAAAGACTCTTGTCTTCTCCATTGAGATGTCTCGACGTGTCCCATGTTGTCGAAGGGGGCATGATACCTGCTTCATAGTTCTCCAGAGAGGAATGAGGATTTCAAGCTAAAAACGGCATGTCTCCGTGAAACAGCTAGTCGAGCCGCAGCGCCCAAGCTTCTCATATCGAGCGCCTTGCCACTATTGGAAAGTGTAGAAAGGACGATACGAGAACGAAGGTGAGGGTAATCGACAACCAGATTTACCCGAAGTGCACATCATGGGGCAGCCAAGGGTGGTCAGCGAAGAATAGAACCCCATCGCGCCCCGGAATGATGAGTTACTAAACAGACGAGTTACTAAGTCATCTCGTTGCTATAAGTAGTGTCTGTGGCAGGCCATTCCGCTTGAACCAAGAGGGCTAGGGAGTCTCTTGGCCACCAATTATCTCCATGGGAGTCTTGTATTGACACGAGGTTAACCTTGGCGACAGGGAAGGCCAGGGAAGAGAGATAATGAGTAAGATCCTTGCAAGTTGGGACCAAGCGATCCTAGGGCCACCCGCATACCTAGCTTATCCTAGTCGTCGTGCAACGACAAGGCTGGAAGATATCAGGCGGCCCAGGCCAGTATCCCAATCCAGCAGACTGAGCCTATTGGGTAGAGCTGATCGGGACGCAGAATGAATCAGACTCTTCGTTCGGGTGGGTAGGAGGTTTGACCGGGTTCGTGTTCATCAAAGCACAAGGGGAACAGAAATTGATGCTTGTGAGGTTGGTGACTGAAGGACCGTAGGATGTTGGGATGGGAGGTCACACCAATGAAGTGCTTGTATTGAGCGCTGATCACACCAGGATAAACGAATCAATCATAGCATGAGCATGTGGAAGGATATTGATTCCATCAGTTCGGCTACTCTCCGCCTGAATGTCGCCGTGGTGAAACAAGCGTCTGGACTTGGATCATTAGCCCAGCGTCGAACCGTTTGCCAACTGGTTTGCGTCAACGGGAAGACATCGAGCTCGCCTTGGGGGTATTGTTCAGACTTGTGCATGTCGGCTTAAGGCCAACGATGTGATGGTTGAGGGGGGAGTTCCCTCAGTCAGCTGTGCTGAAGAATACGGGCTTGATGGACGACTCAGCCCCCTTGGCAACCTCCTTGTATGGATCGACGGGGTCAGCCAAGGAAGCAAACCGAACCATAGCTGTAACAAGTGGCTCAATGGCTGATGGATTGTGATGAGGGGTACAGATCGGATGGAGCTGAGCTCATATGTCCCTGATGTGGGTATTGTCCCCCAGAGAAGGTAGCACGGCACAGAGGACTGCGGGATAGTCTATTGCTTTAAGTGAAGGGCGTACTTGTACAGTTGAGACGGAAACGGCGGATTCGAGTGTAGCAAACAAGCACGTGTCCCACCATGTTCGTGACAGGCAAGGATTCCATGACACCTTCGTCTCGTGAATGGCGACCCCAGAGCAAGCTGAACAACCACTTCACCAGCCAAGCAGTTGATACGAAGTATTCAACCTCGTCAGGATCAACAGTGGCTATTGGGCCACTTCCTGCAGGAGATGAGAGTCTGTTGTATATATCAACTCATGTTTTCTTTGGCCACTCTCAAGTGCTGTCTAATGGACGCGCAGCCTCATAGTCGCCTGTAACACCTTGAACAAATTCAGCATCATGTCGCCTAGGCTGGTCCCTGACTACGAGGTCAAGATTCTGCTCAAGCCCTCGGAAGTGCTTACCTCAAACAACAAGCTCGACAGCGCCATCGTATCGGAGTTTCATGTCGAGTCGAGCACCAAGAAGATGAACATCCAATTTCTCGACACAAAGAAACGAGATCTCTATACGAGTGGCTGGAATCTTCGCATTCGCAAGGAAGAAGGAGAGGAGGACTTTGAGTTGACATACAAGAGGCGATATACCATTGACGAGGGAGATGTGAGACTCGCTGGAGATGGCATCGACATGGCACTCGAGACCGCTCAGCAGGAGGGGTTCGACACGACAACAGCGTACAAAGCCCAGGTTGAAGTAGGATACCTGAAGCAGACTCTCTCTATCAGCTCCGACGTGAAAGTATCCGACAAGAATTTCGACGGAATGGAGCTGCCCCGAGTGGACGACTCGCGCATGTTCCTCAGTACGAACGCGCCCGGCAAATTCAAGAACTGGCTGGGAGACAGCTGGGGAACGGACCATGTCCAGAATGCCATCATTTATGGCCCGGTCCACGCGAAGCGGTTCAAAGGCAAATGGGACGGATCCAAGCTCTTTATTGAAGTGTGGCCAATCCGAAAGAGCGAAACGGATGCGACACTTGAACCAATTGTCGAGGCGTCATTCAAGACGTCTGATGTCAAGAAAGCTCTGGAGGGACGTGCCAAAATTCTGGAACTACTCCAGAAGAAAGGCTGGCTCCTCCCCGAAGACTCCTTGAAGACGAAGCTTATCATGGAGCGGTATGGTGGTTCGAGCGTGTAACTCTTGAATGGTTCTCACCAAGTGATCGATGTATCACCACCTTGACCACCGTGCCAAGACTACGGAATAGCTGAATGTGTAGTAGTGGATCACAAATCAAGCATATTTCCAGATATCCATGGCATGTACAAGTAAGCTTCGAAGCGGTACGGGTCAGTATGGTGGGCCGGCCAAAAAAAAAGAGAAGATTTCGAGTGGGTCAGCCTTGTTGGATTGGTTCCTGCAAAAGACGATATCATGGGGAGGCCTAAAAGATCCAGTGGGCACGATCTGATCAGTCCATTATTGGCTGTTAGTTCCTTGCAATATCGGTCTCCTATGCTGTTGAAGGGACTCTTCATCGTCAGGTCCTGACAAACTGAATTCGGTTCTGAGCTGCCTGGTTGAACACCTTTTCAGGTTAGATACTGATAGAAAAGTTGTTGCTGATACCAAATGTAGTCAGTATATATGCCATACCGTGAGTTTAGCGGACGTGTGGACTCTCAGCGAGGTTACCGCCACCGAAGATGAGACGCATTGTGCTATCGCATTGGGGGTTTTCCTGGTAGGCGCTGGTCATCCGCTCGATCAGGAATCACTGGAGTTCACCCCGTCCGTGGGTACAGTCCACCATGGCGGCTCCGCACTATTGTAAGTAAGGCTGAGCTTATGTCCCTGATAGTCCCGTCTGACAGCCTCGCACATGAGTTGCTCAATGGTCAAGAGTGCTTATGGATCTTCTGATGGGACATACTTATGCCTCGTACTCCGTAAATGTACACGTAGTACAAGTATATTGTGAGTGTCAGAGGTGGTCCCTGTTGGGCCTTGGATTGTCTCGCCGTCATTTTTGCAATGTAAGTGGCCCACTGGACGCCCGAAGCTAAGGGCTAGCATGGATGAATATGTGGTCGAGACCTGTGTGAGAGATGGCCACAATTGCCCCCGCTGGAAGATTTGCCCCCACTTGGGGTTGGTGTGAGGGCCGAGTGATATCCGTACTTGTACAAGTAGATCGCTTTCCCCGGGTCCCGCGTGAACACGCCGGTTCTAGATCTGTTAGCGGCCCATGATGTTGTGCTCGTGCTGGGTGCCGTGATGGCCCTTACGTGTAGGTTGTCGATCGGGGAATACCGTACGCCGCCATGGTCTTCCCAAGGCAGATTCGCTTGAAAAAGCCCAAGGGCCCTAATCGTGCCGGGTTAATAAACCTGAATAGGCCAGGAAACTCGCTTCACGGTTGAACATGCCAGATGAGGTACAAGGTGTAACGCTTGGCAAGTGGTATGTCGTGTAAGCTGTGCATAACTATTACAAAAAGCTTCGTTTGGCTTGCATGGGTGCTCTCGATGGTTGCATTGCTGACAACCATACTGTAGCTGATCGTGGGGATTTGTCCTATTTGAGATGGTCAGGAGGGTGCCATCCCCACCATCTCCACGCCTCCAGGTATGTCTACAAGTACTTGTATAAGTTGCTAATAGTGCATCTACACCATGGCAGTGGATAAAGAAGATGACCACTCACACTCACCCCGATATATATTGTCACTGGTGCAGCCGAGGCAGCGGAGTCTTTGTTGTTGACTCACAAGGATTCCAAGGCTGTCCCAGGTGAACTGAAGAGTCGCACTCGTCTCGATGTACCTTGACGGGCGCAACCGGGTACGACTGTTCATCCGGTTTGTGTATCTTGATGGAATGACTCCCTGGAAATCGCTGGGAAGAATGTCGCCGTGTCCTGTCAAATGCAAAGGTGAACTTGGCCTGCTACTCCAGACCCGCTCACCACTGGATGTCTGTGCAGATAACCTTTCGGGTTGGTTTGTGTCTTTTCCAACATCTTTCGATTATACAAAGCCGTTCGTCTGTTCGTAGGTCCGGCTATAGTCGTCCACGGTAGAGGATCGCACGAGATTGAGGCTCAGGAAATTGATCTTAAGTCTTGGGGGTGGGTGAGAGTCGTGGGTACGCTTGTTGCGACACCGCAGTTGCGGTGCGCCTGCGATGCCCTAAAGCTTAGCTTCTTGTCATTTTGCTTATCAGTCTTGTCGTTTTCTTCGCCACATCCAAGCTTTCTTGACGTTGTGCCCGTATCTCTCTGCGTTCTGTCCTGTATCACAGATCGGCAACTTGCGTCATGAAGAAGCTGTCCCAAGAGTTACAAGATTGCACATTTGAAAATGTCAGTCCACCCGTTTGCTAGTCAGGCAAGCTTATCCGATGGCTGGTACCAGTCACTCCATTTATGGTTGTGCCTTTTCTTGGTGATCGCAGCTAGCATCAGTCTTCCTGATAAGTCTCTTTCTCTTCTCCCGAGGCCATCGTCCCGCTTTATCGATTTCTAGGAGAGGTTCGGTGGGCTTCCTTGCCTATGACGATACTGGGAGGGTCGATCTGTCGTCAGAGTTCCTGTGCAGGGTAAGCTTTATCGGACAGCAGGATCGTCATCAACCTCTTCCTCATGGTTACCGTTTTGGAGAACATACACCAACTTCGGCCGGACCCATTCCGGCTCCGACGAATGCCTTGGTGTTGTTCGTTTGACGGGTGGAAGTTGGTCAACCAACCCCTCGCAGTGCATTGATCAGAGTTCCTCTTTGTGGGCCCTCGCTCAATTTAAACCACGCGGACCGCATAGAAGGCATGGAAGCTCCAGAAGAGGCTTGGCACACCCCGCCACTGCAACATCCTTATCTTTTGACAATCCACTTCGAGCCACTTTGTGCCACCTGGGGCAATCCCAGAACTCGCTCCCCCAGGCCAATCACGGTGCACATGGCACACGAGCAGGCGTCGCTGCCTTCGAGGGAAGACCGACTGGTCATACGGACCATGCCCGGGGATGGGCTCGGCGTCGAATCGTTGTGCACGATTTCTGACTGGCCATTTCGTTGCGCCTGGGCCATTGGTGTTTGGGGGTATGTGTGAGTGCCAGCGGTTGGTCGCCATCACGAAACTGCATATCTAGACCTGCGGAAAAAAGCCTCAATTAGGTCTCGTGGTGTCATCGAAAGGTTCTCCGAAGCTCCATCATGAGAGATACGCCACATCGGTTGATGCAAGCGATTGCTTCTGTCGTCTTCCCCCACCCAGGAATGCCCTACTCTCCGCAAAGCCGAGGCAGGGTTCGTTAAATGAGGGCGCGCCGGCACGATGTCACCTTATCGTGGCGATCACCAATGGACTGTGTGGACGGTGCAAGGATCCAGCCCACCCGAACCACTCTGAATGCGACCATCGAAGGACTCCTATCTATGATTTGCCGTACCTGCTTGTCGCTAATGGTTTTGTAGCTTAAGCGGGCTTGTGGTGCTTGCCTGATACTTGTGAAGCTTGGTTGCTTTAAAACCAGGGTCACCGCGGTCGTCCTCTGACCGTGTTCTTGTTTCCTCTCATTCTGCTCTCTGCTCTGTCGCCAAGATGAGTTCCGAGAACAAATCCCATACTCTCAATGAGAAATATGCCACCGGCGATGGTGTCCATGAGCCGGGTACCCTCGCGGCCCATGCACGGGGTCGACAATTCAGCGTCGACCCGGAAGATCAGGCTATGGTACAGGGCGACCAGTACATGCTGCACCGCGATCTCAAGGGCAGACACATGCAAATGATCGCCATGTAAGTATAGGACCCGAGTGCTCCAAATGCATATACTGACTGGCCTTTCTCATAGTGGTGGTGCTATTGGCGCCGGTCTCTTCATTGGTTCTGGTGGTGCCTTTCAGACTGGTGGACCTGCTTCTGTACTTCTCGGTTTCATGATCATTGGTAAGTCGTCCGCGGCAACAGGTAACGCAAAGTGGTGGCTAACAAGCTCTTAGGTCTCATGGTGTATGTGTCTCCGATGCCACTCACGATATTGATCTCTGGCTCACACTATCCATTTTAGCTACCTCATGATGCAAGCTCTTGCCGAGATGTCCGTTATGTATCCGATCAATGGCGCTTTCACCATGTACATCTGCCGCTTCGTTGATCCATCGTTCGGGTTTGCTTGTGGCTGGGAGTACGCCATCAGTTGGTTGACTGTTCTTCCCTTCGAAGTTTCGGCCGCCTGCAATATTATCCACTACTGGCCTGGATCAGAGGGTATCAACAACAGTGCTTGGATCGTTCCATTGCTTGTGGCTTTAGTTGCTATCCAATTCTTTGGTGTGAGGGGATATGGCGAGGTACGCTCAATTCAAAGCCGTCCGACGTTGTGCTAATTAAACCAAGGTCGAATTTGCCCTCAGTATTCTGAAGATCATTGCTTGCATAGGGTTTATGATTCTTGGAATAATAATCGACTGCGGCGGTGTCCCAACAGATGACAGAGGCTACATTGGTGCAAGATACTGGTAAGTTGCCACTTTGTAATGGCTCTCTGCAACGAGACTGATATTTGAGTCAGGCATCACCCTTACGAGGCATTCCTCAATGGCTTCCACGGCTTCTGCAGTGTCTTTGTCACGGCAGCTTTCGCTTATACTGGTACTGAGCTAACTGGACTGGCTGCTGCGGAAACAGCGAATCCCAAAAAGGAGATTCCACGGGCCTCCAAACAGGTTGTGTGGCGAATTTTCATCTTCTACATCGTCAACCTCTTCCTTGTTGGTTTGATCGTACCGGAGAACAGCCCCTTGTATACCGGTGAAGGCTCCACGTCGCGACACTCGCCTTTCGTCATTGCAATTCAGCTGGCTGGCATCAAAGTCCTCCCGTCCATCTTCAACGCTGTCATCTTGATTGCTGTCATGAGTGTTGCCAACTCTTGCACGTTCGGCTCGACTCGAACGATTCAGGCACTTGCTGCCAATGGTACGTGGGCACCCTCGTACTTCTCTATGGCGCTAACTCTATATACAGGAATGGGACCGAAGATTCTTGCCTATGTGGACAAGAAGGGCCGACCCGTGGTCGTCGTCATTCTCCAGCTCCTCTTCGGCTGTCTGGCATTCATCAATCTGGCAGAGGACGGTGGCACCATCTTCAATTGGCTTCTGTCATTGTCGGGTCTATCAATTCTCTTCATCTACGGCGGTATTGCCCTGGCTCATATTCGCTTCCGTGCGGCATGGTAAGCAGCAGAACCCGCTCCTGGCTCCGTGCCTGAGTTACTAACCATTTGCAGGGTTGCACAAGGACATTCCTTGGACGAGCTTCCATTCCGGGCCGCTTTCGGAGTCTGGGGTTCTTGGTTGTGCTTGTTCATCAACGTTATCAGCCTTATTGCCCAGTTTTACGTTGCGCTCTATCCAGTTGGCGGTCCTTACCTGGACGCCAACACGTTTTTCCAGCTTTACCTCGCTGGTCCCCTGCTCATCTTCCTGTACCTGTGCTGGAAGGTGTATAGCTGGTTCGTCCGACCACAAGACCGTCCATTGTTCATCAGAGCGAAGGATATTGATATCTACACGGGCATGCGCGACACCCAAGTAGATATCAGTGGCCCGAATGTCCCAGATGAGCAGAGACGCGCCAGCATCATGGAGCTGCAAGAGGAAAAGAAGAAGAGAGGTGTTAAGGATTGGGTTGTGGCTTTCCTCAGGAACATCTTCTAAAATGTCGAGAGCCAGATCAATCATCCTTTGCATACGAGGCGAATTTGGTCACTTATAAATGAGCACAGACAGGAGGAAGTGGGTAGTGATGGGAGTGCAGTGGATAAAGAGACGTCAATTCAAACCCAGAATCAAGCAATTTCAGACTGTGCGAAAGGCCATCTTGTCTGTCACTCTGGATCCGCTACCTTCAAGATCGCCTTCCCTACCGCCCTGTTACTCTCGAGCATATCAACAAAGGCCTGTGCGGCATTTTCAATCCCCTCGGTGATATGTTCTATACTTCGAAGCTTGCCCTCGCTCAGCCACTGCGAGGGGCACATGTCAGGACGCTGTCACTGTTCTCAATTTACTCGGGGGTATCAATTGGACATCTTACCTGGAGCATTTTCTCGTCCCTCTGCTGGCGCCACTTGGGTCCGAAGCGTGGATCTGTGACAACAAAGCCTTCCATCCTAAGTCGCTTCGTGATGATATTCATAAGGCCCTTCACACCATGCTGCTCGGCAAGAGGTTTGTTATATTGAGAGATCATGCCACATTCAACTAGACAACGACAATTAGTCGGAAACGGGTCTGTAGGACAGTGGCGGCACTCACTAATTCTCCCTAAATTGTTCATAGCAGCAAGAGCTGCCTCTAGCTGCTCGCCTCCCACATTGTCATAGTAAATGTCGATACCTTGAGGTGCCAGCCTTCGCAGAGCATCGGCCGTATTCTCCTTCTTGTAATTGAAGCCATCGTCGAAGCCTACCCCCTTGATAAGACTCAGTTTTGCATCGTCACCGACACTGCCAATAACAGCCAAGCCCTCTATCTTTGCAATTTGACCAACAAACAAACCGACTGCGCCAGCGGCCGAGGAGACGAAGATGGTTTCCCCGGGTTTGGGGGCCCCGAGCTCATAGAGACTTGAGTACGCTGTGAGACCGGTCGAGCCCAGCAGACTGAGCCAGTTGGACAGTGGCGCGTTGGGAATGGGGTGAGCTCTACGGACGAGGTCGCGCGAGAGGAGTTCCTCGGCAATGACACTATACTCCGCAACTGGGAATTGACCGTATACAATGTCTCCCTTGACGTACTTGTCGTTGTTGGATTTGATGACCTGGATCAGCGCGTATGCAATCATGGGCTCTCCAAGGGTGTATGCAGCAGAGTATGATGTCGTCTCTGCAGGGCGCATCCGCCCTCTCATGTAAGGGTCGAGGCTGACATAGAGTGTCTTGCCGGTTACCCCTCCCTGAGGGGGATCGGTTGTGAGATCGAATTCCCGATCCTCAATACCCAGGTGCACATTTGGAATCGGTGCGTGGGTTGGCACACTTTTGAAGATCAAGCTCTTGTTTTGAACCATAATGGGAGATTGTCGTAGTTGGGTTTTGAGCGAGGTTCACAATGCTCTCGAGGCCGAATAGGTCTGGTGAATCCGAGGTTGCTACTAACGGGAAGTGACCATTTAGGCGAATTGATCTCCGCCCGTCATCTTATTGGTAAGCGAAAATATTCCGTTGACTTTGCCAGTATCGTTCAGTAATCGAGAAACAATTAACGGGAAAACTTAAAGAGAGAGATATTTGCACTGTAGAACACGCTTAGCGACAATAGTAGAGACCGCGTTTGTTGTTTAGCCTACTCGCATTGAGCTCATTCACATAAAGTCATAAATTCTGGTCATTCAAGTCCCCTCGTCCGATGAAGTCTCGGAACCAAGGCAGATAGTGGGTGTAGCCCCAGTCCATAATCTTTACTATCATGCCTAATACCGGTCGCAGGGACTTCGATTCATCCCTGTCGACGAAGAAGGTCTTTTGATAGAGGAAGTAGATCCTGTTCTCTGTCGAGTCCATCACCGCAACGGACAGATGCACTTTGTCTTTTTCCCAAATCCACAGAGGCTGCGGTGCCAGTTTCGGTGTTATTGATTCATTGCGTCTTGCTTGTCTATACATCCTCTCCTGCTTTCGAAAGCCGGCAGCACACCAAACCTTAAGCTGAGATTCTGCGGTGGCTGGGTCCGATTCTGCTTTGATCTCGACGTGACAGAAGAGGGCTCGGTCGTTGAGCACCCAGTGATCACTTTGCGACACGATATAGTGCTCAAGTGACTGTTGAATCTCAAGGAATGTATCCGTGTCTGCAACTTCCAGGCCCAAAGAATAATCCACCCGTTTCTTGTACGGGCCACTGAGAAGGGTGGTGGGGGTAACATCGATCGACTTCCTACAGAATGTTAGTGATCAACACAGCTAAACATGGTGCACATACACATTGACAATATCCACGTATTCCCGCCAGTTTGACAACTTTCTGGCCAATTGTAATGCTGGCAGTACCACCCAATCGCTCCACGAATCTTCATTGGCATTTCTGCGAAGACATCGTCTTAGTTCAACATGATTATCATTTAAGTCTTCCTCTTTCAGTGATTTTGGCCCTGCATCATCGATTTTAGCAATGCATGAGAAGAGATCCTCGAGCAAAGGTACCTCGGTGGATCTTCCTGTAACTCTCCACCTTGCGACCTCGTCGACATCGAGAACTCGAAGAATGGGTCCCGAGAATTGTATGGCAAGCGTGCGACGACGTCTCGATGGGCTTGAGCTGCGAGAGCTTGTCGCTTGTGATGAATGTGAGGACTGTGCGGTGAGATCGGGCGCAGCTTCCAGGTCAAGCTCGCTTAGATTGCTAGTTAGCAGTGGACTCTGTAAGCCCCCTGGTCTCGTTCTCTTTGCTCGAGGGGTATCCTCATTCTCCATGTGCTGTAATTTTCACTTCAGGTCAGTGGTGCAGAAAGACGCAGGCTGAAGAGACGCATGCTGGGGAACCATCCTTGGATTTCGATGATTGGTCGACATTATTGAGCCACTCAGTGATTCGTTGTGATGATCCGACTGACATCGCAATAGCTCTTGTCGTCCTGCAATGAAGAATACCTCCCAATTGGCATGGGTGTATCTCATCACCGACGAGCTGTATGGTATGACTACTGCTGCGACAAGTGTTTGCACTGTAGTTTTGTAACCACCTTCATCACCTAGGTAACAATTTCATGGGAGTGACCCCACGTAGGCCTAATTACTCGCCACTCACACTAGCTAAATTCGGATATGTGGGTCGGGACCCTTGGCATTGCACTATATACAAGTCCTTCTACTCGATAGTTAGGTTGACTGTTTTGTGACAACTATGACAGATGGAGACGCATGGTCCAGGGAGCCGCCCATGGAATATTATACTCCCTCAATCTCAGATTTCTGATGCGAGACCTAACATAAGAAACGATGTCCGATGAGCATCAATTTCCAAATGTTCCTGGACCGGCAATAGTCTCGGTTAATTCGATTCTCCAAAGCTTCTGCGACGCAAAAACAATAAGAGAGTTACCGGCCAAGGCCACCTGAGCGACGTTGGTAGTTTGTCCAGGGCTTTTGAGCGTTTCGGCATTCAGTAAGCCGAGAATGGTGCCGTCAGTGCCTCTGACGACAATCCCCTCACCTTCTCCGGTCCAGACTCGGCCAGCGTCATCGACTTTCAGCCCGTCGACCACGGATCTCGACAAACCAAAAAGCCTCTTGTTGATTAAGAAGCCCCGGCCGTCAAGGTCGAATTCAAAGATGGCGGAAGATCCTGGTAAATTCCTTTGCCACAAGAGTCAGCGGATGTTCGGGGCTTCGTTCGACGAAGACTTACAAGTCGCCCACTAGCAGTTCGCCCTCAGGGAGAGAATCGAACTCTCCAACATAAACCTTGGTGCCGTTCGCGTTGGTCTGAACGCCGTTTGATCCCCGGATGTCGGCACGCGATACGACCGCGACGAGTGATCCAGTTGACGGCGTAAATCTCCAGACTGCGTTGGGTATTTGGACGAAAGACTCAGGTCTTCCCACATACACTCCGTATGTGTTATCCGTAAAATAGATCTGTGTCGCAGAGAGGCCGTTACTTTCGTTCGGAGGGACCACCGTCACATCGTCGACCGAGTTAAATGGTAGCCCGAACCAAGAATTAACCAAGATCTCTTCTTCGTCGGTCTCCGCATTCACTCGAGCTAGCCCAGGTACAACACTGACGTTTCCGAAGTAGGTGAAATAAACCCACCCATCAAAATAGTAGGCGCCGTTGGGATTGACTATTAAGCTCGTCCTCACCTCTATAATAGAATTGTCTGTCAGGTTCAACCGGTAGATTTTCGTCGGCGGGTCCACTACGCTGCTCGTGAACCAGGCTTGATTCTTCCTCCAGTCGTATGCTGCGCCCTGTCATGTACGTATTAACATATAGCAAGTCGACCGACTGGTAGTGATAGATACCTCAAAAGCGAAATATTCTTTTCTCTCCTGGATCAGTACTGCCTTCGGGTTCGGACCGATAAGCTGCGAGAACTCTTCAGAGTAGGATATGAAGGTTGACTCGCGAGCCTTTTTTAGCAGGCTTGAGACGGTATTGTTGTTCGTCTGTGTCGAGACATAGTCCTCCGTTGCATTGCCGGTAAAATTGGGCTGGATCAAGTAGGTATATTCAAGAGGAATAGACACGGTGCCATTGAGAGTAAAGGCAGACGCGATGCCCGCGAAGGCGAAGAGAGGAAGGAGAAGGATCATGCTTGATCTCATGTTACTTAAGCTTCCAAGTCGACACTGGACCGTGTTGAAGTTTGTGGGAAAACGTGCCTAGCAGTTGCTTGTATCTACCATAGCTTTCTATTCTCAAGGTACTCAGGAGCATTTGTCAGGGGAGGAGCTTCCTCCAACCCCGCCATCGAATTCGTATTATCGGCCATACTAGATCTGGGGCTTACGAGGTGGCTTTTGGCCCCCCCAGGGACGAGGGGGGTTTGTCCGGGGGAGCTGGGGTATTTTAACCTAGTAGCCTCTCTTGACTACTACTGAACTAAGCCCTGACCGATCCTCGTATACCAAGTCTACTTTGTTAGTATAGGTGTGAGAAGAACGTGGACACTTACTGTGGAGAACAGCTAAGTTTCCCTAACAAAATGGGGTACGGAATAATCGGATCGGAAAACATTATCCCCGAAGTAGTGGAGTGGAATCTCTATCTGGATCTAACCGAACCGTCGGTAAAGATTTTCCGAACTCTAAAAAACAAAATACTCCTATCATGAGGTATGAAAGGACTCTTTAGCTCCATATATCCTTGGACCCACGAGTAGAACTTGTGGATATCCTGCACCTCTTTGTAGCTTCTAGGCTAGTTTTTAGCCAGCCCAGGCAATCTTCCACAAACGCCCATGGCATTATGAGTTAGGCGAGCCCTATTTGATGCAGAGTGTAGGGGTATAAATGTCCTTGACTTCTCCTTCATACTTACGCGAGGCCAAAACTACGCAGCACTCAAGCTATCTCCGCAATGGCTATCCTTGAGGGTGAGACCCTGGAGAAGAAATCGTTCGAAGTCAGCAACGAGCATGCAGAAGGCGTGGATGCTCGAGAAGGTGAAGATGGGAAAGTCACGCTCCAGACAAAACTGGCCGTCTTCGTGAGTTAGCCACCCTGCTAAATCTACCCAACTCTAACATAGTTTAGTCCTTGACCCTCACATACGAGGCATATTTATTCACGTTGCTCATGCCGCCGGCGATTCTATCGTATATCAATGAAAGCCTGGGCCCCGATGCTAGGTTCCCATGGATTACAGTAAGGTGAGTGAGGACTGACTTCTCCATGCATACGGAATAGCTACCTAACACTACGTCCCTAGCTGGAACCTCGGAGCAGCGGTCATTGTAACAGTTGGGAGTCGTCTGGCCGATATCTTCGGACGCCGCTGGTTCATGCTTATAGGAGCTATTTTCGGCATGATAGGCGCAGTGGTAGGAGCAACAGGCCAGTCTATTAATCAAATGATCGCAAGTGGTGTTTTGTTCGGCATTGGTGGTGGATTCTCAGAGATGTGTTATGCGGCTTCACAAGAACTTGTACCAAACAAGTACAGATTTCGGACACTGGGTATGAAACATTCGAAAGTGATGCTCAGAAAGTTCACTAATGGATGTCAAGGGATAATGTTCTTTTCGAACATGTTATCATCATTCTCTGCGCTCCTTGGATATGTCTTCATCACCTATTCGCCGATCAGCTGGCGTGCCTGCTATTGGTGGTGCTTTGCTTGGGAGTGTTTTGCTGGTGTCAGTCTTTTCTTCTTTTACAAACCGCCTTCCTTTCACACGAAGCACAAGGAAGATCATGAGACGAAGTGGCACCTTCTGAAAGAGCTGGACTATATCGGGTTAATTGTGTTCACAGCAGCCTGTCTCCTCCTCCTCTTGGCACTACAATGGGTTCGTATCTGTATCGTCGATCGATGCATGTGTCATAGTCCGGCTAACATCATATATAGGGAGGTGGAGCTCATCCGTGGAAGAGTGCATGGGTCATCGCACCGATCGTTGTTGCCTGTGTCTGCTTTATTGGCCTGGGCTTTTGGGAGGTCTACGCTCCACTTCGCTATCCGATTCTCCCACCAAAACTTTTTGTGAAGTGGCGAGAGTAAGTTTTCATTGTTCTACATTGGATCTCAATGGCTGACCTCGGATTAGGTTCACAGCAGTTCTGGTTGTTGGCTTCGTTGCTGGTACGCTTTACTACAGTATGAATGTGTAAGTTGAACTCGCAGCTATTCAACCTTCAGCTATGCTAACGAATGTAGGATCTGGCCCAGACAATCAGCTGCCTTGTTCGTGCCGCTGGACAAGCCAATTATTCGTGGAGTTTATGCGAGTATGGTGTCCTTCGGGTCCATCATAGGAGGGTGGTATTGTCTTGGGGTCATGCCTTGGATTGGGCACGAACTGAAGCAGATGATCGGCCTGATCATCTGTGCGACGGCTTTTATTTCGTCTTTAGCTTCTGTTGGTGTCAACGACAAGGCACAAGCTATCGGCACAGTCATCGCGGCTGCATCCGTCAATATTGTGATATCGCCGCTCTCCTTCGGTATTGTTTCTTTGCATCTAAAGGATCAGACCCATATGTGAGTGGTATCTATGGTGATTTCGTCCGTGATATGCTGACAGTGTCCCTAGTGGCGTTGCTGTGGGCCTCATCAGTACTTTTCGTTTGGTAGGCGGAGCAGTCGGCACAGCCATCTACACATCGATCCAATCCAGCCGATTCGCGGAGGTCTTGCCCTCCAAAGTCCTTGACGCTGCTGAAAGCACTGCATTTTCAGGAAACACCACTCAGCTGATCCAGGCAGCGTTCAAGAACACAGCTTCGGCTTACAGCAAAGTCGGATCTATTACAAACAGCACAATCGATGCGGTCCACTCGGCGGTGAAGGAGGCTAATGTCCAGTCGTATAAAGTGGTGTACCTAGTGGCCCTGGCATTTGGTATCTGCGCTATCGTCTCTGCTTGTACTATCAAGGAGGTGTCTAAAGAGCAGAAGTCTAACGAGCGTGCTGTTCGCCTCGAAGTTGAGACTGCTTAACAAATAAGATATAGTTAGTGGCAGAACTATTAGATAGGAGGTATTTCGCTCCCTAAAAGTGTCGCAACACATATGGGTTTACTAGCCCGAAAGTGTCAAGGCTATCCTGGGAATGTAAGTGCATAGCGAGTTAATCTACCAGAAGCGAAACGAACATAAGTAAAATGAATGGGTATGATCGTGACGAAGTCAATCTATGGAACGACCGTGTCTATATTCTCACGGCTACTCAGGTTTACTTAGTAGTTCTCATTAGTGATCGGTCATTTATATCAGGACCTACGCTACATAGTAGGCACTACCGATTGGAGAACTGTATACAATCACCTATATATCGTCTATATAAATAATGACTTATGCTTATAAAAGGAGAAGAAATAAACCTCTTCTAAATAGCTAGGTGTTTATATCCTGTAACTTCCCTACTTCTACTATTACGTATTGTACTAGGGTACATAAAAGAAAGGTTCAAGGCGAGACCACGGCAAATGGCAATGGAACCAGCAACACTACAGACGAATCCTCGATTTTTCCTCTACCCAAGATCATGTCATAATATTAGGCACGATGTCTTCATTTCCTCTTCCGCAAACCTCCTCGAAGCAATCAGAGACTTCAAAAATTTCAATCTCGTTACTTCCAACATTGTGACGTCTTCCGACGAAACTCTAGCACCCAGCTTGGTGAGACTCCGCCTCGCCGCTCTCTGAAGCTCACCTCCCACTGCGAGTCACGCTCTTTCATATTATTCCTCAGGCCTCGGCTTTGGAGCTGTTTCTCTGTGACATCTTACAAATCGCCCAAAATTGTGGAATGAATTCGACGAACCGCTTCTACGGGAACGCCCCAGGTTCCATAGACGTACGTCTCCAGGCTCCGGGTCATAGCCAACCGGAGACCACTCAACTTCGGTATGATATTTACAATACAGCCTGGAGAACAAAACCTCAATCTATGGCTCGGAGCTGTCGTCTTCAGCAGAGCCGAGACCTCGGCATGGATCTGTCGACTCGTCGAGAGGAGGGGGGGTCAGAGGTACGCTGAATACATGGTATTGCCGTCCACAGAAGCTGTCGACGTTCGTGCAGATCTGATCATTTTGAGCATTGGCGGGAGTCAAAATCTCGACGGCAGGCTGACCAAATTTACTGCCGGATTTCAGCTGGGGGCTCAAGCAGCATCATCGCTGGGGTGTGAAGGAGGAGATAGACGGTGTAGCGATCGAGACTGGAATTCGACAGAACACACGAAAGTACCTCCTGTTAAGCAACGAAGTTCCCATAGATGGACAATACAAGGGAAATCATCCCGCATTGGTATGACGAGCGAGGATTTACCTAAAGATGATCTGGCTGTATACCCACCCATTGGCAATGTTTCCTGCATGTTCTCTTGTGAGTGCTTAGTCTTCACTACTGGACACTCTACGCTAAAGATTTTGCCGAATAAGGAAACGAAATTTCGCCGAATCGGGCAAGACGATCAACTGTGGAGCCCGAACGATCTTCGGTCCACATAGCTATCAGGCTAGGCCTTGATGGCTTTGCATCATAATAGTTCACCTCCTATGCGCCTTCCAGCAAGAGACGATGACGTATCTGAGCAGGGTTGTGCATGCAAACCATCCATGATTCACCGTTTGCACCACGTACCGCTGTGGCTTCCGCGAACAAACGAGCGAATTTGAAAGCCGATAGCCAGGAAAGAATCGAGACGGTATCCTCCTGAACAGATTTCCAATCCCATCCACTCAGGTCCACAGTGCCGGCGACCTGCCGTCCATCACCGCAGACAACATGAGGGCGCATCTTTCTCTGCGTCAATGGATACCTTCTGAATAATCACCGTACAGAATTATCAAGCATTCAGGCCCCTTTCTACGCAAGTAATGCTTCCGCAGATGGGTCTCACGGGGCGGCCAGTATCCATGGGAGCAGGTGCTGGAGACAATCCGTACAAATACTTCGAGAAGCCCGGACACGAGATATCCAGCGGTGTATCAAGGCAACAAATCCTCATCCTCAACCAGTTTACAACAAGGAATCCAGATAAAAATTGCAGCTATCAAATTCCCGGGCCTCCCATTCACTTGATACTTACGACCAGACGCCAACAAGTCCAACAAGTCCAACAAGTCCAACATGTCGGAGCTGATACGTGAAGCTGCCTTTGGGCAGCTCATGAGATGGGCCTCTGGGAATCGCCTGTTTCAATACCCTGAAGACAGAGCTGACTTTCAACTGCCCCCACAATATCAATCATTCCTTGGAATGGGGAAGGATGGCTACGCGAATGAATTAGACATCGGGAAAGACATTCATCTCTCACATATTCCAAGCAGAGCGGAGAGTCTCCCGTATAGTTACGAGCGTTTCGACATCGAACGACAGCTTGAGATTGAAAGAACAAAATCCCTGTCTATCGCGCCCAAACAGACTGACGACGGCATCATCCTGGTGGATTGGTACACCACAGACGACCAAGACAACCCGCTGAACTGGAGCAGCAGGAAAAGGTCTTTTGTCATCTTTCTCCTCTGCCTCTACACCTGGGTCGTCTACATTGGTTCGGCCATCTACGCCGCGAGCGAAGAGGGTGTCATGAAGCAATTTGGAGTCGGACACACAGCAGCCAGTCTCCCCTTGTCACTTTACGTGCTGGCTTATGGTGTCGGACCGCTGCTGTTCGCGCCCCTGACGGAAATTCCCATCATCGGGCGAAACTCGATCTATATCATCACTTTTATCCTCTTCTTCATCATTTCCATCCCAACAGCCGTGACGAACAGCTTTGCAGCCTTGTTGGTCTTGCGGTTCTTGCAGGGCTTCTTTGGAAGCCCAGCCGTGGCAAATGCCGGCGCCTCGTTCGGAGATGTCTACTCCATCATGTATTTCCCCTACGCTTTGGGGTGGTGGGTCTGGTCTGCGTGGGGAGGGCCTGCACTGGGACCGCTGCTCAGTGGCTTTGCCGTCAGCGCCGAAAACTGGCATTGGGGTCTTTGGGAGATGGTCTGGATGACGGCGCCGGTAGTCATCGTCCTCTTCTTCTTCCTGCCCGAAACCTCGGCGGCCAACATCCTCCTACGGCGTGCACAGCGGTTGAGGAAGGTCACCGGGTCTCCGATGTTCCAGTCTCAAAGCGAGATCGCCCAGAGGAATCTCACAGCGCGCAGCATTGCCGCCCACGCCCTGATCAAACCGGTTGAGATCATGATCAAAGACCCCGCCATCTTCTTCGCCAATCTATACACGGCGTTGTTCTACGCCACGTATTTCACCTTCTTTGAGGTCTT
Organism: Fonsecaea pugnacius; assembly: GCA_011800825.1. Classification (NCBI taxonomy): domain Eukaryota; kingdom Fungi; phylum Ascomycota; class Eurotiomycetes; order Chaetothyriales; family Herpotrichiellaceae; genus Fonsecaea; species Fonsecaea pugnacius. Next base: position 13,893 of record WJFF01000256.1, on the reverse strand, counting down.
CCCCTTGGTCTTTCCAGTGATGTACGGCTTCAACCTAGGGGAGACGGGAGTGGCGTTTGTACCATGCCAGATTGGCGCGACGATAGGGCTGCTCACGTACTTTGCCTACTTGCGGTGGTACATGATCCCGGACAACCAGAAGAGCGGCCTGCGCGAACAGGAGCACCGACTCGTCCCGGGCATCTTCGGCTCGTTCTTCTTCCCCATCGGCCTCTTCATATTCGCCTGGACCGCGCGCTCGGACATCCACTGGGCGGTGCCCATCCTGGGAATCGTCCTCTTTGTCTTCGGCACCTTCTTCATCCTGCAGAGCATCTTCGTCTACGTGCCGCTCTCGTACCCCCAGTACGCGGCGTCCCTGTTCGCCGCGAACGACCTGTCCCGGTCCTCCCTCGCCGCCGGCAGCATTCTCTTTGCCCGGCCCTTGTTCGTCAACCTCGGCATCGACAAGGGCGTCACCGTCCTGGCCTCCATCAGCGTCTTGGGCATCTTCGGCATGTTTGGCTTGTACTACTACGGCGCGAGATTGCGGGCTCGCTCGAGCTTTGCGCAGGCTTGAGTCACAGGCCTGAGTCACAACTTGAACTAGGCTTAGTGGATGGCCGGTGGACAGATCCTGGAAGAGAGGAATAACGCATCAAAGGGCTTAGACAACAGATTTAGATTTCATTGTGTCGTTTTACTTGGTCGGGAAGCTCTCAAGGTCGTTAAGTAGGGTTACACTCGAAAAAAATAAAGGACTATGGTTGCAGGGTGGTTCCGCGGGATCCCAGGTGGAGTTTTGCCATACAACACCCTTGAAGTATGCGCACACGCATGCATGTTCCCTGCCAGGGCGTTTTGGAAAGTCAATTCGTAATATAACTAGAGAAAAGTTTATATCCGATTCAACGAAGTGTGTTGATAAGTCATCACGCGGGGCCCAGCAGGAAGAGGGTTAGTGATTATACAGGCCAGCTTCGAGCGGAGCAAAATGTTAACGTACGCTTCGGCCACTGACGCGCTACATCCGAACTGAAGTGGATTCATCTGGCTTATGCAAGGTGCGTCCACCAACTTACGCCTTTGGACTTTGTCGTCCGGAAAGCGCGCCAATTAACTCTCTAGTTGGCCAGGGCCATGGCGGCGGGGGTGGCGGTGCGAATGGCGCGAAGGATGACCCGTTACAAGAAGGACTTTTGGGCGGCGACAAAATCTAGATTTTCAAAACCATGCTACATGACTGTCTCTCAGCGTGTATGTGAACTGGTAAAGTCACCGAGGTATGTGATGATTATCACTCCATGTGTCAAAGAAAAAGAAGCTCTCTTCCCTCTGTTCAACATCTCCATCAGTTCGGAGGTGCAGGAACTCCCGATGTAGAGAGATGTGAGCTTCGTCTGCGAAGGCTTACCCACTGTAGAATCATAGAAGCCAGGCACATTTGTGTATGTCCCGCGACACTGTAAGTGGAAGCAAAGTGCTCCGCCCTTGCGACCAGCTCGCCAGGTACGTACAAGTAAGTACTGCGAGAATACGCTAATGGCCCGGTGAGGACGATCCCACCATTATTAATAACAAGAGCACCCCTCGAGATCTTGCCGAATTCGGAAACCAGATTTATTTGAATTAGGAAAGGCGCAATTGGCGGACCCATTTGAGTCTAAGGCCTCAATTACTATACTCGCTGCTTTCAAAGCAGAGCATTGGTATGGCGTCAAGGGCTGATGCATTCGGTGTAATCGTACTCGAAAGTGCTCTCGTGGAAATAAATACTGCTAACTGGCATTTTGTTTTTGCGAGGCCAGCAACATACAGATAAACAACAGATACGCAAACCGGCAGAGAACTAGTTCTTTCTTTGAGGAGTGTCCTTCTGGTGTCAAGCCTGTGCTTTATTCAACAGGAAAGAAATGGCCCCCAACGGACTCAGTGAATTGGCAGAATCGTTCCGCGGCCTCCATCGCCCAGGAAGACCACTCGTCCTTGCTAACGTGTACGATGTCCTCTCAGCCAGAGCGGTGGCGCCTCTACCACCATGCCAGGCTCTAGCGACCGCGTCGTACGCCGTTGCCCTCGCGGCAGGCACGAACGATGACGACTTGACGCTGGAGCAGAATCTCGCCGCCGTGCGCCTGATAGGCAAGGTGGCCGCGGAGCACAACAAGCCCCTCACGGTCGACCTGCAGGATGGGTACGGCGACCGGCTTGAAGAAGCGGTGCGCGAGGTCATCGACGCCGGCGCCGTGGGGATCAATCTCGAGGACTATGACAAGGAGAACAAACGGTTTTACTCTGCCAACGAGGCGGCCGCGCGCGTCAAAGTCGCCGTCGACGTCGGGGTGAAGCATGGGCTCCCGGACTTTGTGGTCAACGCCCGATGCGACACGCTTGTCCAGGGCGGCGGGATGGACGAGGCCGTCGAGCGGGGCCGCAAGTATCTTACCGCTGGGGCCACGACCGTGTTCGTGTGGGGAGGCGGCAAGCGAGGCGTCAGCCGGGTGGAAGTCGCGCAGCTGGTCAAGGCGTTTGACGGCCGCTTGAACGTCTCGTTGAAGTGGACTGACGGCTTGACCGTCGCCGAGCTGGCGGAGATGGGAGTCGCGCGGATCAGTGTTGGCCCGACCATCACGTTTCTCGCCATGGCCGAGTACGCGCGGCAAGCGAGGTATTTGCTGGAACAAGCCCGCATGTAGTTCCTCCGGGTTGCTGGCCCGAGCTGTACCGTTCACACAAATATTGCTGCTGCATGTGCAGGGCCTTGGAAGATCCAAAACGCGTGCCGAAGAAGTCTAAGTCAGGATATGTAATGGTTTCAAGTCAATATACGTTAGGTCTCACTCGTGTGCCAGCCCAAGGTTTCTTGCTACTATATTTTGGTCAGCCGTTCCCCTGCCTGACATGGCGATGGTGGAGGGACCAGGCGGTGGGAGAGAGGCACCCGTATAGGAAGGTGATGCCTATAGGTACCATTGGTGCTCTCGAATCTGCAAAGGAAGAAGCTGGATCTTTGCCTTTTTCACATGCAGCATCTTCTCCATCCAAATCCGTGGCGTGATTATGAAAATATTTACACATACACCAACAAGTCCCCTGTATCAGCAATGGCCTTGCCTAGGACGAACAATATGCACTGTCAACGACAAGAAGTGGCATGTGGAGTCTTGTAGCTTGCGAAAGTCTGTTTTTCAACCTTCAGCGCAGATGAAAAGTTCCATCAGGTCGACTTTTTGGCGGCCAAAAAGAAATTTACTGTATGTCTTGTAAATGTATTCTAAACTCACTATCTAAATAAACTTGCACCACCAGACTCTATGCTTTCACTGTAGCCAAATACTCCCCACTGAACGGGTAATCAAGATATCCTTTTGGCTCTTTGAGGGTGTAGAAGTAAGCCCTGTCATACGAGTTCAAGGGTATGTTTTCCTTGATCCTGAACACCAAGTCCGGATTTGCGATGAAATGGCGTCCAAAATTGACGGCGAAATCCCGCTCCGGATACTCCTTGTCCACCAGCTTACGAGCCATGTCACCGTTGTACCCACCAGCGACGAGAATGGCACCATTCCACAGGCAATAGGCAAAGTCGAGTTTGTCCGAGCTCACGACGTCGTCACCACCCTTGATGCGCGACTCGACCACATGCAGGTAGGCAAGGTTCAGCTCGTTAGCTTTCTTGACGAGGTCTGAGTATTGTGGCTTCGGGTCTTCCATACCCATGTTGAGGTACTTGCTCCAGGGACTCAGGCGCATTGAGACACGTTGAGCGCCGACGGCGTCCACCATGGCTTGGAGTACTCCAACCGTGAATCGGGACCTGTTGTCGATGCTGCCGCCATATTCATCGTCGCGGTGGTTGGTGACGTCTTGGAGGAATTGTTACACGAGCATTCCATTGCCGGCCAGAAGCTCGATGCCGTCAAATCCTGCTTCAATGGCGTTCTTCGCGGCTTGGCCGAACTGTTGGACTGTTCGCTTGATGTCCTCGACGGTCATTTCCCGGGGGACATCAGCGCCTTCCATCCACGGAATGGCGCTTGCTCCGACGATAATGAAACCCTCTTTCTGAGCTTCGGATGGATCGGCCATGCGGCCCATGCCCATGACTTGTAGGAACATGAAGCTCCCTTTGCGGTGGATCTCGTCCGTGATTTTCTTCCAGGCGGTGATCTGTTCGGGCCTCCAGATCCCTGGCGCGTTCGTATAGCCACTATGCTCTGCGGAGAGGAGGTTGGCCTCCGTGATGATGAGCGTGCCCGGCATGGCTGCCCGTTGGGAGTAGTATTCCAGCATCATGTCTGTCGGCACATGGTCGTCGGTAGCCCGCATTCGGCTCACAGCAGGCATCACAATGCGATGTTTGATTTCGATATTCCCAATCTTCATGGGCTTGAATAGACGTGATTCGGCCATGGTAAAGCGGTCTCTCTTCGATCTGGAGGGCAACCCCAAGTTAGACCTGGGAGGGCAGAGGGAATTATGTTTTGCTGGTAGTCGGTCTGGAGTTGACTGTCACGGTGTATGAAGAGATTGAGGAAGTCAGATACGCCGATTAAATAGAACTGGGCATCAACATAGGCTCGCTCTATCGGTGCCTTCTTTAGGGTATTTACTCATGCTTGACATCAATTTGCTTGCCGTGTTAGTGGCTGTCTCGCCATCTTTCCGCTGCTGACGAGCAGACTGCTCCTCAACTCGACCCTAAAGAAAAGGAGGCCCATTAACAGGCTGTGGATCCTGCTCCCAGACTCTCCGTAGCAGCAACTATGGCGTAGATAGTATACGAACCCATAGTTTCGTCTTGGCCGACCGACGACTGCGTGAGTGGTAATACTTGCGTCTTTTACTTGACTGGTCTAAAGATTATTGCTGGGTTAATAGTGGACTTGTCTCGTTTCGTGCTCAGAGGCTATCACGTAGCTGGCAGAGCGGCAGAGCCCTTCGGACCATTTACTCGCGCTTAGTAACTTGAACTTGTATCGAAACCCACCACACCATCGATGACGTCGGGTCCGCTTAGAAGCTCGGCAACTAGCTGACACATCACGCGCTTTGGGAAAGATCTCAACTTCTTTCCATTTAAAGATGTGTTGCTTGCCGTTAGCCATTGCTTCAGAGGGCACCGATCATAAAGCCAATCGCTAGGAAAATAAACACGGAACCAAGTGGTTGAGGCCCAATGGATAGCACTGGTCAGAGCGCAGGTAAGCGACGGTCTCAGCGCCAGTAGCCCTCACTGTTCCTCGCCAACACATATCGCAGATCAATCCTTTCGCTTCGTTACCATACAAGACCCCGAAGAGTCCAAGGATCGCGAGCTCAGGCGTTCGCTCAGGTCACATGCCGTCAAGCAGGCTCTTCAGAGTAAGAGAAGGGGCGAGAGATCCCGGAGCCAGCAATTTCGTTCCACCCCCTACAATCCCGACGCCTCATCTACCCGAGAGAAGGCGACACAGACTCGAGCATTGGCCTCTTCACCCCTTTCGACCCTCGGCGTAATTCACAGTCCCTGGGAGGACGGCGAGGCTAGTCTCTCAAGGTTAAAGTCCTTACTCAGATCTGGTAGGTCCTTTTGACGTAGTCGCATTCGGTTTTTCTACACTGATTCTCATATGGAAGAGAGACGAAGCAAAGAAGGCTCTTGAGCCCGTCTTCAGCGTTGGGGATGAAGTCGCTCTTCAGAATTTTCGCTCCGTATTCCGAACAGGGGTGGACGACCCCGCCCTCTTGAACGCGGTTCTTCTCACTGCGACCTTCGCCGTGACCAAAAACGTGCTTGATCATGAGTACCTCCAATACCAAACCGAGACGATCAGGGCCATCCGCGAGAGGATCACCGTGTCTGACCCTACTACCACCGTCTCGATAATGGGTGCCATTCTTCTACTCGCCGGTATCGAGGTGGGCGACAACCCAAATGCCCTTTTCCGCTGCGCATACACTGACGTCGCTATTCCAGACGCGCCTGGGGATGCGATCGCAAGTCGAAATCCATCTGAAAGCCATCCACCGTCTTCTTGAATCCTCCAAGATAGGTCAAGTATACTTGACTGACGGCATCAAACGAGCCATCTTCTGGTGAGAAACGAATCCATTTTCTCTTTCTGCTTGCTTTCCGCTTTTGAATTAATGGAAAATCGAACAGGCAGGATTTGTACGCACACATCTTGACCGCCTCGGAACGCATCGTGACCCATAATACGTTCCACGAGCTGCGGTGGGAGAGGGGTATATTTCCTCCGGACATCTTTGTCCTGTCTCCGGGATTCCGGAGAAGGACACACCTATTCCCCAAGGAGTTTTTAGAGGTCCTAGTCGACATACACGCGATGCAATGTTGTCGGGACTCGGCGTTCTTTGCGTACGAGGACACAATATCCATGATGCACGTGGACAATCAGCAGGCGTGGGTGCAGTCCAAGCTGGTGGACATCCCGACGCTGCCGTTCGTTCAGGAATGCTGCCGATGGGCAGTGTATTTGGCTGCGTCGATGCTCTGCTGCAAGATTTGGCGGTTGTCCGTGATCCCGGTAAGTAGCTCCACGCAACGGAGCGGCCATATATGAAGCTGACCTACGAGTGCCCCCCTAGCCGTGGATCTCCGCGCAGCTCCTTCAGAAATTGCAGCAGCAAGAACAACAACACGACAAGTCACTCTGGGACGGCCATGGCGACCTACTAGCATGGACATTATATATCGGAGGCGCGTTCGCTCCCACCGGGCCCGTCCGGTCGGGCTATGCCGGCCTTTTACGGCAGAAATATTCATCAGAATGCGGCGATCTGACTGCTTCTTGGCCCGACTTAGTTGATGTTCTCAGGCAGTTTGTCTGGTCCGAAAAGGCGTTTTACCAGCAGGTCAGGTCGTTCTGGGAGGAGGTGATATCTGTTGCTAGATAGAGGGGTAACGACATTGTAGAAAAAGATAGCGTGCAACCTTCAAAGTAAGGGTTCTTAGGTCTTTGATTCCTTAAAAGTGATAACTATCATACTATAGGGGGGAAACAGCCTAGGGACCTTAGTGTAAGGACAGCCTACTAACTACTATATTCTAGTAAAATCAGGTCGATTACTATATAAATTTAAGGTTACGGGAGGAGACTCAGCGTAAAATTAAGCTAATTATTTAATATAGTAGCTAGAGAGTAGCGTTAGAGTCCCCTTTCCTCCTCTTAATTTACTTTTTACTATATCTAGACCTTAATCTCCTACTAATATACTCTCTAGAACCTTCTAGAATCTTAAAAGTAAAGTAGGGCGGCGTATTACGAGTCGCTTTACACGTGAGGTGTCGCCAAGTAAACCCGAAGTAGTTTACTTAGTAATATAGTAGTAAGATATATAGTAGAGACGAAGCTAAGTATATAGTATACGGAACTATACGTAAAGCGTATAATTAAGAGGGACTCGATTATAATAAACTAAAGTTAACTACGAGGGAAAACTATAGAAAACGCTTAGATTATATAGTTTAATAAAACTCGTAGTACTCTCCCTAGCTCTACTTAGTCTAGAGGGTATAATAGAGCTACGCTCTATCTAGCTCTATTTAGCCTTAAGAGTATAATAGAGTATACTACGTACGGGTTACGTACGCTACTTCTATCGTTATACTCCCTCGGCTATCCTTCCTATATCTTTTCCCTCTAGGTAGTCTCTTCTCTAGCCTATTCGTAATACTTCCCCCTCCCTAGTCTATAGTTATCCTTAACCTACTTAAAGGTAAGATTTCCTAGGCTCTCGATTTTACTTCCTAATCTCTATAGCTAACTATACCTCCTTAGCTTAATTATATCTCTAAACCGTCTTTCCGCGTATTCTCTACTTAGCGCCGAAAAGCTACCGCTAAATAAATTAAACTCCTAAGTCGCGAGTTCTTTAAGATAGATTAGTATTTAAATTATATTATATTTAACTCTTCGTATTAGATAATAAAGAGATAATCTATATATAGTATATACCGTAGGAAAAATAAGAAAGTAGAGGAATATAATAGATATTTCTCTATCTCTAATTTCGATAGTCTCTAAGATTAACGCGAATAAATATAGCGCGATATAGAGAAGAAGGATAGATATATTAGAGAGCTTATCTCCTCTTTACTATATATTTAGCGCGAGAAGGAATAGCTTTACTAGTAGATAGAGTATCTTCTCATTAAATAGCGATATATATTATCTCGCGAGCTAGAGGTACTAGATACTATTAATAAGGCGTCTACCTCTAATAACTCTTCTCGCTTTACTTTCGCCCTTAACTCTACTCTCGAGCCTATTATCTAATAGATAGTATACTTCGAGAGATTCGATCCTTCCTCCGTAGATACTAGTTAAAGAGTTACTTTAGAGAGTTAATAACTTACTAGTAGCGTTATTCTACTAAGAGCTTCTTAGTATTTCTAGCTTAATATCTATCCTCTAGTAGTACTCCCTTTTTACCTTCGTAAGTAAGTCTTCCCTATACTTCTAGGTATTTTCCTCGTTTATCAGTAAAAAGTCCCGCCCCACCGTAAGAGCCCTAGGCCGCCCTAGGCTCCTAAGGTAAGTCTACTACCCTACTCGATAGTACCCATCGAAAGATACTAATATTTTTTATACGATAGATACTAAGGAAATAGAAAGTCGAATAACTCTTAGTACTTATCGTAAAATTCGCTCGTTTTTTCGGTTTTTACGATCCGCTAGTCGTATTATACTAAAATATACTCTTATTTTCTAGCCTCTTAGTCTAGTTTTACTATTATAGTCGTAACTCTAGTCGGGTTTTATAATAGAAAGAAAAATATAGTATATCTCGCGAACTAGAAATTTTCGAACTCGTTTTTTTCGCTCGATTAATAGAGAAACTCTAGTTCTATCTATATCTTGATTTATAGAGTAATCGAAGTAAGAGTCGTAAAATTAGAGCGGAAACTATATAGCGTTATATACTTAATTATAGATCGATTTAAGGTTTTATTACGTAGAGACCCCGAACCCTACCTCCGACCGTACGAGACTAGCCTCGTTTTTTTCGAGAGTTACTAGATCCCGTTAAAGTTAAGTTTAACGGGACCTAAGAAGCCTCGAAAAAAACGAGAGTATAGTCTCTTTTTTCTAGAGAGTAGTCTTTTTTTTCGGAGCTTATTCTATCTTATATTTTTCGACTCTTTAGTCGGAGTTTTCGACTCTTAGGTCGAAAATTTAGAAGTATCTTTACCTTTATAAAATTTCGTATAGGCGTCCCTCGAAA
>WJFF01000255.1:7562-18997 GCA_011800825.1 Fonsecaea pugnacius | reverse complement strand
GCCGCCGTGGTAGACAGGATGACACTGCCCTTGACTTCTTGTCTTCCTCTTTCGCTCTCCAGTTCGACGAGAGCCCCGTCCTCGCGCGTACTGATTGGCATGGTCTTTTGAGGTGTCACGGGAGGACTCTTGTTTCGAAAAGGGATGATTTCCGGATCACCTGGGTCTGCGTTGTTGTTCCCCAGCGCAATGGAGTTGAGCGCGTCCTCCAAGTCGGCCGGGACGTCGGCGGGTGGTGGCATCCCACTGGAAGTTTCTGGGGCCTTGTCCATGATGGCCTGAGTAGTTGAGATACTCATATTCGCGGGTTCTTTTTGATGATACCCACAAGTTAAAAAAAAGGGGGTTGAGAGTTAGATTAAAACACGATGCTCGAGGCCCCAGGCGGCTTGTAGTATTACCGTCCGCCCTTGTTCAGGACGGACCTTGCGCCAGTAGCCAAACCAGGATATGGCCAGTCTTGCACGATGCGAATGAAGATGACGTTGGAATCACATGGGAAAGTGCAATCCGTCCGCGAGCGGCAGGAGTGAAGTCTGAAATTGCGGCTGAGGTAGTGACGGCGCTTTGACCCATTGAAGGTGACAAGAAATCTACTCTAACCGTAAATGACCGAGGGAGATGAGACGCAAAAGAGAGACTCGTAAAAGTCCAAAAGAATAAAGACAGAAGAAGAGATTCAAGTCCAAGAAGGAGAGAATGGGGGTGGTGGACGAGGTCAGCAAAAAAGCCACTGGAGCGCAGCCTGAGAAATTCTGGAGGTGGCAGAGGCGCCCAGCGCCCCAGTGCGTTGTCGGCCAACGAAAGCGGGAGGATCGCCTAAAGCCGCCTATCAGACCATGGCTAAAGAGGCTCCCCCTGCAATTTTTTCATCGCAAGCAGCCTTGGGCCGCGGCCCCGTGTAACCACAGATCTGCCCCAGATATAGCCCGTGCTTCTCCAGAGGCTGGCCAGGCTTGCCAGGCTGGCTTAGTTCCCGGCTCTCCGGCTCGCCGACACCAAGCCGGGTGTCTCTCTATTCTGTTACGAGAATCATCTCTGGGGAACGGATTATTATTATTCCGCCCTCCCACTCACCACAAAAGTCATACCATCCTTTTGTACCCAAGCCTTTCCAAAAGCACACCATAACCTTGCCACCAGATAATCCTCCGCACTGCTTGTACCAGTGAATCACGCATATAAATTCCCGCTCGTCAGACCAGACCGGACCACGTCTTTCTCTTTCAGCATGGCAATTTCCATCATGGACAAAGTTATTCTGAAGAACATGAGGTTCGACATTCCCGTCGGCCTCGATGCCTGGCGTCGTTTCCGCAAGCCACAGCCTGTCTCGATTACCATCGAGGCTCAGCCGATATCAACTCTTGAGCCGGCTGCTTCCAAGGATGATGTGAATCTCTCCCTGGACTATGGCAAGTTGTACAAGAAGATCACAGCGGCATTCAAGGACGCCGATCCCGAGGCCTTTCCTACCATTTATGCCCTGATCGGTTTACTCTCCAGCCTGGTACCAAACTGTGGTCTGCTCACCATCGACATTGCTCTTCCCAAGGCTTTACTGCAGGCCAGGGGCGGCGTGCTCTACCAATACCAAGTCGACAAGTCCGAGCTGGAGATTGACACGTCTAGCCTCACTGTGACGGTCAAACAGATTGCCTGCACCTGCATTATCGGAGTCAATCCCCAAGAGCGCATCTACAAGCAGACGTTGTTCATCGACATCAGCGTACCCCTTGTCGACCCTGCTTTGGGAGTTGGTGCTCTGGAAGAACACTACACCGCTGCTCTACATGACATGGTTCAAACAGTGGTTGAACGCGTCGCAGGTTCAGCATACCACACAATCGAATCTCTGGCAACGGCTGTGGCCCAAATTGTATCGATGAACTACGGACACACGGTCGCTAAAATCCGCATCGAAAAACCGAGCGCCATCGCTTCCATAGAAGCCGCCGCAGTCGAAATCACCCGCAGTAAAACATTCTTCGAGAACAAAGACTTCTGGAAGGTCAAACTCCCGTAACATTGCAGAGACTCATCCTTTAATCGGTCGTTAGGTCGATTATGCTCAACCGAGCACGACGAGGGGGTGCTAAAGATGGGTCTGTCTGAGTACTCGAGCCCGATTCGCATTCAACTTCTTTCCAGGTGCCTGGAAGACTTGGCCGGGGAATCGCATGCATGTGCGTGGCCGAAGATGGGTTCGCCGACTTTTCCGATGTTAGCTTGGGCAGAACTCCGACTGGACGACTTTCTCCTGCGGTTGGTGCTGGCTGGGATGGTGGCGCCTTCTCGCGCACATATGGCTTGAAGAAACTCACGATACGCCGTTGAGGTTCGACATGGCTCTCACTCGATCCTCCAACCTCGGTGAGAGCTCGGTACTTATTTGCTCTTTTCCTGGGCGTCCGCCGTGTGATGTTGCTGAGCGAATCTAAGGCTTCCTGCGTTTCTTGATGGTCCACTGCTGAGTTGGAGTTTCTCCAGACTGGTGAAGAGAAGGTGAGGGATTCCTCTTCGATCGCATTTCTTGACAGGTCCTCTCCCTGTGTCACCCTCGCTAAGACCTTCTCTGACTTTGTTTTGTATTGCGAAAGCACAGGCGGCCTTGTATCTTGGAGCATCGGTTGAATTGTGTTTCCATAAAGCTGGGATGACTTCTGCACAATGCGCCGTCCCGTTTCCGTTGAGCTCGAAGTCGAGGGCCTCGAATGTTTGTCACTACAGGTCTGGTCGCTGAGGATGAATGGGTCATCTCCACTGCCGATACCGGTACCGACAGCGTCACACGATACACTGTCGCGTGCTGACGCTGTCTCATGCACATCTTGACGACTCTTGGTAGACTTGAAATGCTCCAACATTGTGGGAGACTGCCCATCGTTCATCTGGGTGGAATTGGATTTGGTGGACTTGGACCTTCGTGGTGCGCTGACGTTGGCCTTTGGGCGGGGGCGAGGCGATGAGATGGACTTTGCAGTGTATACCTCAGGCTCTGCGGCATCGTTGGCGGTGACGACGTAGTTTAAGAGAGCCCCAGGCTGCATTCCTCCTGTCGTTTTCGGCTTTTTCTCTTTCTGCTTGGGACATTTCCGCGCAGCAAACTTCTTGGGATCGTTGTGGATCTCGGACTGGATCTGTTCCCATCGTTGGACGTGCTCCCGAGCCCCGATTTCGACAATGGTCTGAGCAATCCACATTTTTTCTGGCGCATTGGGCAGCCAGGGAGGAGATTTGCGCTTCTTGGACGGGCTCAGAGGAGCATTTCCGTCCGTACCTGCATTTTCCGTTTCTCCCTCCACCCCTTCATTCTCTTCCTCGGCAAGAAGTTGTAGATAGTCGGGGCTGTCCTCTTCCGCAGCAAGATCCAGTCCGACGATTTCTCCTGGGATCACCGTGACCCTGAGTTCTGCGATTCCGTCACTCACAAAATGCCGCCGTCGTTCGGTGATTTGGTCAGAAGATGTGATGTGCGACGTTGCTGCACCGCGTTGTAGCCGGTCCGCAAGGAGAGCTGGGGCCATCACTCGCACAAACTTCCAAGCACCCGGCTTGTACATCCAGTCGAACATTTGCGCAGCATAGACGCGTAGGGCTTGCATATCGATTTCTCCATCCCAAGCCTTGACCCATGACTTTTCCAATTTCTTCAATTCGTCCGCTGGTGTGACTGCAGGATTCATATAGTATCCCAGTATCTTTCTGTCGGGGAAGTTGTCGGGAATTCGTATCGATTTCCTTTTCATCTTGAAATAGCCGCTCTCGTTAGTCTCCAGCTCGAATTGCAATCGCTCCCTCCATTCTTTGATTCCATCTTCGTCTCCGTTCCTCACTAGGTCCAAAAGGTCACTTCCAAACCCTGCCCTGGCGATCTCGCATGCCAGCATACTCCCAATTCCGGCAACGCCATCCTCATCATAATCACCACCGCTCAAGAGTGCCACCAGAATCATTCCCTCAGGATCTAACCCGCTTATCTTCTTGATCCGATGCAAATCCAAAACGTTCACGTGCGTGGGAGTCTTGTTCCCCTTCTTCCCATTTGCCTCCTTCGACCAATCCCTTAGCGTGAGACCAGAACCAAACATGATGGCATCAACGTCCTGTGTCATGACCGCATCCACGATCCCTTTTCGCTGGAGCATCGCGCACTCTGCCTCGGCTTCCCCAGGCGCCACATGCGTGGGATATCGAAACAGGGAAACTAAAACCTTTGACATCTCGCTCTCGACGCATCCCCCATGCCATTTCGACACTGTCCGTCCCCGCTTTGTGAGAGGTTTATTCTTCCCATCATAAACGAAGACAGGCTGAACGGGCAAAGCCAGTAACTTGACAAGGCGGTAGAAGAGTGTTCGAAGGGCCGGGTTTTTGCCCCCTTGCCCGCCGTGCTGGGTCTGGAAATTCCAGATTGCCGCATCAATAGCGATTCGAAGGGGTCGAGATTGTTTCTGCAAATGCTCGATAGAGAGGCGGGAAAGAGCCACGCGTTCGCCTTTACCAATCTCTTTCAGAAGGCTGACATAAACAACAAACATGTGAGGGTTAGCATAGGGTTTCGCTCAAGATGTTGGGATTTTGCCTCTTTCCAAGCGAATGCCCGTGGTTCTTCGAGCCAAGTTGCTTGCCACGGGCTTTATGCCACCGTCGTTCAGGAATATATGTGGTTGTTATGGTCGACTTACCCAGGGATACCCATCTCCTCAATCGCAGGTTGTCCTCACATTTGAGCAATCTTGAACGTGGTCTTTCACCTACTATCCTCTCATCGCTCGACTTGCTGGGGCGTTGCGTCGTCGAAGCTGTTGAGGCTGTTGACGCCGTCGTCGTTTCTTCCGTTTTGAGTTATTTGTTGACGTGGGTTGATATTTCTTGTCTCCCGGCAAAACTTCGGATATGGCACAATGGAAATTAGCAGGCGGTAACCACCCACACCTTTCAAGCTGTGGCAGGCTCATTCCTTACTGGGAAAAGTAAAAACCACGATAGGGATTGGGACAAGATATGTTGCGGCTGGGCTGTTTGATCACTTAGAAAGATGCTACGAAGCAAATATTTGGCCATACGAAAGATGAGGCTGAATGTAGGGGTCGATGAAGCACCAGCACTTAACCATTTGGTGCAGTACAATACTCGGTATAATACAAATACACTCGCTCATTGGGTATGTGCAGATAAGTACCATATAGCGACCACAGTCTCCTTTGCTTTTCCATGGTCATTATACACGCTCATTGTTGCAATACCAGTAAAATTTGATTGAAAGCACCCACCAGGTATCGTTTGCGTCCTCACGAGAACTCCCAACTCCAAACATTTTCCAACGGTTATTAAACGTCACCGACCCGGACTTGCTCAAAAAACGACATCAGCTGACAGGAACATTCTTGCCGGATCGGCCGTCCCGACCACAGCCTTGTTTCCCTTCAACCAGCAATTCCGATTCCAATCGATCACGTTCTGGTCCAACCCTGCCTGAAATACGGCATGTATGCAGGTGGTGTTGGAGCTACCGTTCATCTCTGCGTAGTGGTTGATAGAAGCACATGCCTCGACGCAATCCTGCCACGTGTAGACAAAGACGGAAGCGAGATCGCCGTCGTTGTACAGAAAGTCGCAGTTCAGACTGAACACTTGGCCCTCCCACTTTGATGGGTAGTTTTGAGAATCCAAAGTTGGACAGTCAATGGCTAGGCTCGATATCTGGGTGTCGGGTAGAGCGGCGTAATCAGTGGCGAGCGCGGCGGAAGCAGAGACAGATGATGAAGTTGGTGCTGAAGCTGCCGAAATTATTGTCGAAGTTACTCTTTCACCTTCCTCAGAAGCTGTCTTCAAGGCTCTGCTCTATTGTCAGCCACAAGTTCTAACCTGCGATAGGTCGATGTCTTTGTCAGTCTCATACCTTTGTGAACTAGCACAGGCACCACCAACTCCTCCTCCGACTATGGCGGCTACAATTACAGCAGTGACCAGAGCCGTGACGATGCCGAAAATCGTTGGAGTCCATCCAAATGGCAGCCTGTGTTGGTTGTTTCTGCCGTTGCCGTCGTTGCTTGCACCGCCGGGCAATATGTACTCTGTCGATTTCTCTGTGCAATCAAGCTCTTTAGGGTGATAGACTTCGGGATAAGAAGGCTGTTGTTATCGTCAGAAGACCCCACTCTTGTAGATAGAGTTTTGATACAAACCTGATAGGACTCTGGCAAGGTACTGTCAGGATCGACTTTATTCCCGCGAGCTTCCATCGTGGCAACGGAAAAGCTTGGAGGCTGTCGGTCTAATTCCGGGGCAAATACCTGCCCTCCGCGTTCTTCAAAGATGCTGATCCGAAATGCGGATCAAGTGAGAGCTCGAGATAAAGAGCATTGAATGAGATGGGAATCGGTGCAGGAGTAAATAGAGCGAGATGGATGTCAAAGACAGGCTGCCGCGAAGGCCACACCTGAAACATGAAACGTGCACATTGTGTCGGCCATGTTGATCTCTGCGCTGTTCTGCCTCTTTGACGCCGAATTAGATATTGTGCAGGTCGTCTGTAACGGCCCGAGGCGATTATGCCGACCGAGTGTTTCCGAAATGAGCATTCCTAGAAAGGACGCTCTGATTGATTCGACACCTTGCTAGCGGGGCGTCTACCGTCACCAAGCTGTTACAGCTGGCCCTTGGCAGCGTGTAGTTCAGGGCGAAGTGGGGGCCCGATATGTAAGGAACACGGAAAGATCTCGATCCAATTGATCAATCGAAGTAAATATAAATGTGCCCAGAGACGCAATGCATCAGGGTTTGGATCGCAATGTGTAAGGTCGACCGGCGAAGCGTATTCCCCCTTTTTGGGAGACCGGCTTGCCGGATATGGCTACATGGATTGGTGGCTAGTGGACATACTGAGTTTTTTTGGGTGCCTGCTTTAGCTACTGCTACTATAGAAAGGCAACCTCCCGACAGGACAACTTGTTTGGATAAGCTCTGAAATCTGGATAAAGATGAAGCGCTGCGGCCTGCCTAGTTCCCTGATAGGTTCGGAGTAGGCCGTGTGCGATAGGGTGGTAAATCATATACGGAGTATACTCCTCTCCCATCTATTTGCCTGTGCTCCCCAGATGATCCTGTTGGCTCTTCATGGACCTCGCCTCGCTTCTCCCTTCACAACCCCAGATAGTTTAGGGAGAGCCATGGACGACTCTTCACTGCTGCTGCGAGCCTCTGCTCAATCAACCTACAACTGCAGGGACCAACCGCGCAGAAGAAGTACGCCTCCCCAAGCATTGGATATTCTGCATACATGAACGAGGCGGTAAGTCGCTATTGAGAACCAATCATCTGACCGAGCTGTGTCCAAGTTGAAACGTACGAGCTGCCCGGCGCGAATGCGAATATCAATCGTTCTATCTCGATGCATGTTAGACGATGTGAAAATTCACTTTGACATGTCGTAAAAGTCTGCCAATCTGCGCAATGAATTCTCCGATCAAGAATGCTACTCAGAACGTCAATTAGCGTATTTCGAAGATATATGAAGACGTACAAGTAGATGCCGAATTATTGCGTTGAACTGCATACGCGCTGATGACTAAGCCAGATATCGTGTTGATGATTGGTCGAAAGGTGTCGCGTTAATGGAGATTTTGTACCGACAACGCCTGACTTCGGGAGCCAATTTCTGTGCAACAAGCTCTGTGCAATAATTCAGTACTTGCAAGGGAGGTGGAGGCGACGACAAGCAGAATTGACCGAGCAATGGCATCCACCGTCGCCTCCGCCATCCGCCCAAGTCTCCGCGAAGCATCTTCACGCCAGCAATCCGGCAGTCCTCACACACCCACCGGTCGCTTCATCTCCTCCGCCCAGTCTTCGCCGGGCTCGTACTCTTTTCGCGCCGAAGAAGATCCCATCATCATCGAGATTGACCCTCGTGGCCTAAGCGCCGGCTTTCAGGGCGAAAGCGGGCCGCAGTGTTTCATCCCGTTCACCTCCCAAAGCTCTGGGCGAGTGGGAGACTATCGCTCGTTTCTCCCGGGATTCAGAAGACGCAAGCAAGATCTGGCATTGAAGAGCAAGGAGTATGAACTGTGGAGAAATGATTTGAGAGATGTCGACTTGGGTCTGCTGGAAGACAAGTTGGAACGAGCGGTGCGGGAGGCATACAATAAATATCTGTTGGTGGACGCGGGCACTGCACGCTTGGTCCTGGTCTTGCCCTCGCTAGTGCCTCATCCCGTACTATCGACGGTATTGACGTTTCTATTCGAGCGATGGAAGTACTCTACTATCACGCTGTTGCCTGCACCGACCATGTCCCTCGTTGGGGCAGGATTGCGATCGGGTCTTGTTGTCGAGGTAGGCTGGGAGGAAACGGTGGTGACGGCAATCTACGAGTATCGCGAAATCCACGTCCGCCGGAGTGTCCGCGCCATGAAGGCTCTGATTTTGAAGATTGGGGCGCTGTTGGAGACTATTAAAAAGGAACAAGATGAGTCGATTCGCGATTCTCTCGTGCTGGATTTTGACTTTGTGGAGGAGTTTGTGGATCGCGCTGGTGCATGTCATGCATTGTTTCCAATCACGAAAGATGATCTTTCATCAAGGACAATGAAATTGAATCTCGAGGACCAGGTACACGCTGGTGCCTCTGGTGGTGAAACTGAAACCATGGTGATCGACTGGCCGACGGATACATCTTCTCGACCCATTGCCATCTCGAGACAGGCATTGTGTGAAGCATCTCTCGACACACTAGTGGCACCAAAGACCGAGGACTACCGGGACGATCATGAACAATCAATTAGTCAACTTCTGTACGCGACGCTTCTGGCTGTGTCGTCGGATGCTCGGGGTATTTGCATGTCAAGGATTATCTTTTTAGGCAGGGGTTCATCTCTGGCAGGTATGTCACAACAGGTCCTGGAAACAACAAACACCATCATCAGCGAGCACGGATGGACACCTATCCGAGGGAAACACACGAAGGTCAAGCGCAGCAGCCTTGCAGAACTTGCTCAAGCGAGGGCCGTCCCCCCTGATACTCGACATGACCTCAATCCTCCGGGGGCCGATGACTTTGTTGAGCAACGACTCTTCAAGCAGAAGTCGAAGGATGCGCAGCAACCTGTGACTGCCATCCTGCGGCAGGTCGAATCTCTTGGACCATGGGCTGGTGCCAGCCTTGTTGCCAGTCTGAAGGCGAAATCCTTTGTTGAAATTGAGAGGGAGAGATTCCTCTCTCATGGACTGGCCGGAGCACATCGCGACCTAGATCTCAGTGCCCTTCATCCACAGCGCAGCACAGCAACGAAAGGCAGCGAGAGGACTAGCTGGACATTGGCAGGATGGGGTTGAGCCAAGGATCTGGAGCGCCACTGAGTGTGGTCGGGTTTCACTCTTATTGTTCCGGTACAGATGCGGTTGGGCATTGTGAATGTATGTTGTTGTCGTCGTCTCACTGTTCCGTTGTTGGGGCGATGTATCTCTCCTGCCCGCAACCACAACGATAGTGAAATGAGTAGACAAAACATTCCTGTTCTGCTCATTGTCTCGTGTTACCTTTTCTTTGTATCGGGACACCAACAACAAACTTTAGCTCTCGCCTCTTCTCTTCATGGGCCACTGTTTATTTCTCTTCAATATCGTCAACAATGTCGCTACCCACCAAGCAAACAAACGGGCGATCTACCTGTCCTTCTCCAGTCATTTTCGAACGGAAAAGAACTTCTTCCCTCGAAATTGTGGCCGGCGGTGTCTGGAGGATGGAGGTAATGGTCCCAGTCACGTTATGTGCGTGAAGTCACCGTTGAATCCTGAGGGAATTTTGTCGGACTTATGAGGTCTCCCTAGCCTCTGATAGCAGTGATATATCTGCTGTGCCTTGTTTCTTGCCGGCAGGAGAGTTGTACCTTGCACGAGCTCCAGGGAGGAAGAGCGTACGCCAGCCGACCAAACGGGTTGCCATCGATGTTGTCGTTGATGATGACGTCCGCTGCTCTCCCAAATTTGCTTCTGGCATAACGAGGACGCCATTGCCATCCAGTGACGTTGCCTTGTTGAAGCAAGCGCTACTCTCGACCAGGCCACCAGATGAGTCTGACCAGGGCGCCCTTCACCCAAGAACCCAAGTCAAAGCCATCCACAAACAAACTCTTAAGGAGAAGCAGAAACAAACAAACAACATCCACATCTACATCCACAACCACCCCACGCCATCTCATAGTGACGCATACTTCAAATATGTCTTCCACGGAGAACCTGAACAGCAATGTCGAGGAGGAGGCGAACACCTCCAGCAACAGCTTGAACAGCATCAAGTCGGTCTTTTCGTCCTTGAAACGCGCTGCCACAAACGACAGCAAGAAGAGCGACGCGTCGTCGGACTCAAAGTACGACCCGCTCACCATCCAGCCCGACCCTCTGCCCGACAACCGCAGCGAGATCGAAGGTCTCCTCAACCGTCAGCTCAGCGCGCTCGACCACCTCCGCCGCACCGTCGTCGCCCGCAACCAAGAAATCAAAGACTACTGCTCCCGCGCGGCCTACTATTACAACATGCGACCGCGAGTCGCGTCCTCGTTTCTCCGCCAGCTCGACATCGAGATCCATGTCCTTCGCCAGCAGCGCAACCGATTCCAGGCCCTTGTGGATATGCGCCATAATGAGATCGTGCGCATGGCTGAACATCGGAAGAAGTTGGACGCGGACCAAGGCCTGGATTGCAACGTCTACGATATGTATCTCAATTTCCGTCGCGTCTCTGAGTGGGAGCAGCTGTTCTCGATCTAGAGAGAAACTGGGAACTGAATCAGCCTTCAATAGCAAGATGGCGAACTGTGACAGACAATAATGAGAAGTCCAAAAGTCAAAAACAATTCACCCGGTGACAGCAATGAGTGGTTAGAGGATTGTGAAAATTCACATCATATGGGACACGGCATGGGACAGCGCTAACAGCATTTGCTTTTCAAGGGGAGATGAGCAAGCGGGAAAGCTGAGAGGGACGATACAAGTGGAGCTTAGGCTCAAAGGTTCCTGACATCGGGATTTTTCACAACATGATATCTGTTACGACCAACGTCGTGTGAGGGGAGAGACATGAACATTGGCTTTGGCATAGTGTTCAAGCGCAAGGATATTGCAAGACACCCTTAGCTGGATGGGCAGGGCATGGAATGGCGCGGAACAAAACGACATGAAACTACTGGACGTACAGATCGTGACGGACGACCTGGAACTTGTACTTTGACTGACGGGTTGAAATTGGGATAAATCGTTGAGGGGATGGTCTTCTTTTTCTTGCACGCATTGGTGTTTGTGCTTGGGGCGGGTACCTATGTGCTTTTCCTGCCTTTGTTACTCGAGCAGCAGTCATTACATTAGCACCTTGACAGAGTCACACAGAGGTAGCTGGCATGCATGCAAAGTAATGGATCACGATCCAGAATGAT
>WJFF01000254.1:19654-30435 GCA_011800825.1 Fonsecaea pugnacius | reverse complement strand
CCTTTTCCTTTGATATACAGAGGGGGAAGGGAGCGTGGAGACCCCCATTCCATTTGGTTCTGCCCTCAGGGGGTTCTATTTTATCGAATCTGGAACTCTTAACGAGGTTCATCCCGTGGTCTCGTGGTAAAGTACAGGAATGCCAGAGAAGATAAGATGCACACGCATGGCATCTTGGACCACAAAATATTTTGTAGCAAAGGACACATCTCTGAAGACTTCCCTCTCAAGTGAAACCAGCCACCAGCATATTTGTCAAAGAGGCGTAGAGGCATAAATGATCTGCCTGATCCCTCCTCGTCCTCCTTTCTCCCACTTTCTCTGTCCGTTATACAGGCCCCGTTCTGCTTGTTCGACTCCCCCTCCTCCCACCACTTTGTGAGAGCTCCAAGCCCCGGCTTAACTGGCTTGGACTGGTGGGTGCAGCGCCAACACTGCCATTTCTCGTCGAACTGACGCTGCCGTCCCTTCCCCTCATAAGAACCAGTTCAGGCATGTTAAACTTGACCTCTCCCACGCGGCGGAACATGCCCCAGAGCGCGTTGCGCAGCTCGGAGCCGATTTCTTTTTCCAACAGGCCCACGGCAAGGGGGTAGAATGTGTCGAGGTGCTTCTCAAAGCTGTCCTTGGGGAAATTCGTGTACCCCTCCAAGACATCAATGACGACGGGCCTCCATGCGACGATGTTTCGTTGTTGAGTCTCTTCGTCCAGGAGAATGAAGGAGCGGATAATGTCGGCGCACAATCTTGAAGACACCATGAAATTAGCAACAGCTCGAAACTCCCAGGAGAACACAAATAACTTACGGTATCAGGGCACCTTCGGTTTGATCACGACTTGACCTCCGCTCTTCCCCTTCGTCATGATACATCCTGAGTAAGATACTAACATATGTATTCGCCGATCCGGATTCTTGCTTCAACAAGTTGGGCGGTTGTCGCATGAACCCTTGTCTCCAAAGAGCCATACGGAGCTCTTTGTCACCATTGAACTTCTTGGCGAATTGATACGACTTCTTCAAGAGCGCCATCAGGCGCAGGAGCTCGGATGAGGGGATTTGGGCATAGACCGAATCGTTGGAGAAGAGCTCTGCGACGGTCTCGATCATTAACAGCTGGAGAACGCAGTTGGTGATGATCTTGTTAAAAAACCGTCGGCGGGCAGCCGTCACCACCGGTGCAGGTGCTTGCATATCTGAATGTGGGCGATAATCCTCCAGCTCCTGAGTACTCTGGGATGGGGGAATTTCAGAAATATGGGCTGCCGAGCTTGCTTGCGATTCCAACGAGGGAGTTGCACCGTGAAAGGACGCGGGTGCTCCATTCGTTGTTGGAGTTTCGACAATCGTGGTTCCAGAAATAGATAGACCTTCGGACCCATCGTGGCCTGGAGAAGGTCGAGCATCAGACATTGTTGCTGCGGCTGAGAACAGTTCATAAGCTGTCGTTCTGCTGAAGAGCTCCACAAAAGCAGTCACAATTCGTGACCAATGCTCGGGAGAGAATTTCGTGACGTTCTGGAGAATCAGTTGCTGGAGACAGTTGCTCCCTATTCGAGCAATGGTGTCGTTTTCTTGACATATGCACAACGTGAGAAGATCCAGGAAGCGGTCAAGCATGTGCTCTAGTGAGTCAAAATAATGTGTGAAGAGTGTGATCATGTTTCGAAGAGCTTGGATCATTGTCGTCGACAGCCATACCGACAGTTCCTCGTGGTTGGGGGCCTTTGACATCTCCGACTTGCTTTGCAAGACGACAAATATCGGGTATAGTAATTGGCGCCAGAGGACATCCCAGAACTCGGTAGGAAAATCACCACCATATCTAATCAGCGTTTCAAACAGATAGGTGAGAGCTCTGGACCGCACTTCAAGATCCTCGCCCGTCATCAGAACGTCCTGGTATGCGATCAGGACTGGGTACCAGAACTGTTCCTCCTCGGTTTGCGAAGTAGGTTGCTTGACGCCTGCTACCACGCCCGATTCCTCGGACTCAGGGAGCTTGCCGTGACGTCTGGAAAGTGGGCATTCTGGCGTCTTCAGCATCTTTGGTACCGTGGACTTGAGCAATTCAATCGCCTGCAGTGATTTCTTCTGGAACTTCAGGTTCTTGGAGAACTCGGTCAGACAGACAACCAGGTCAGGAAACGAGCCTTGCGAGATGACCACGCCGAACCGGGTATTGTATATCTGATTAGTGTAGTCGAAAGCGATGTTGACAATCGCCTCATACTGTTCTCTGGCAGCAACTGAGAAGACGCCGAACATGGTCTTCCAACCTGACCTGATGTTGTCCCCCCGCGCTTGAATCATCTGGATCAAACACCTCAAGACCATGTCCTTGACGGTGACAACCGTGCTATTCGCCATCACATGCTCAAATGGCTTCAAGAAGTCTTTTTGGAATTTGAACCCAGGCAGCTCCTCGATTTCCATGAACCTCATTGAAAGTTGGCGGAGAGAATCCAGGGCAAAGAACACCACAGCGGTATTGTTGTGGCAGCCAACTTGGTTGAAGTGCTCCCCGAGCACCTCCCAGATCCTGGTCCATTCTATCCTGACTCTGGTCATATTGTAATAGCTGATTTCCACAAGCTTTTGGAGACTATACATCCGCGGAGCCTCGCTATTTCCAGAAGACTGGATCTCTTGCCAACTGACGTCGCTTAATGCCTGGACGAAGTCGACAATCGCCTCAGATGATAGCTTGGCAGTGTTGGTGAATATCCGGTCGACCCCTCGGACCATGTCTGTAGACTTAGTTTCATCTGCAACTTCTGGTCGGAAGCTATGCGCAGACCTCGGCCGCGGTCTTTTGGAGGCTTGCATGGATCGGCGGCTTCTGGTCCCGTCCCTCGAAGAACCTGAGGGTGTGGAAATGTTGGCCCTTGTAACATCCGGGATGACCCCTTCATCGATCCCAGTCGAAAGGAGCTGCAGTCTATCGAGCTGGCTGATGCACATCAAAACCTCCCGCCAGGAGGATTTCAAGAGATCACCTTCTGTCAAAGCAACCTCAATGAGCACCTTCAACGCCTCCAAGTTCTTGGCCATCATTTCCTTGAGATTACCCAGGTTGGTGAATTTGGCCAGCGCCGTGACAAATGCGACTCTGGGTGTCTCCAGGTCAAACCTGCACGCGATTCTGATAGCCAACCTCAAGCCGTCCAGGCACTGCCGGATCAGATCTAGGTTCTGTGCGTCCTGCATCTGACTGGAAAAGGCCGAGAGGAATGACATCCAAGTCACATTGAACATGGGGCCCACGTGCTTGATCGAGGTCGCTGGAATGAATCTTGACAGCGCCTCCCGAACTGCGGAACGCTTCTGCGCCCTAATGAGGCTCCGATATAACTGTTCCGTCTTGTTTGCCATTTCCTCGGACGCCTGGGTGTATTTTTCCTTTTGCAGGTCTCTGCCGACATTGGCCAGCGCTTGACCTGCCCTTGAGGCAAAACCCGTACTTGTAGCAGTAGCAATCCCCACCTCGGCAGCGTGTACTCGCTCAGAATCCAGGACGATTTCATTGCTGGAAATTTCCTCGAAGATGCCGCTCAGATATTCTGCGGGAAGATCCTGACCGTCGTTGATTCCCCTGTTATTCTTGATGAAATCGTCCACAGTCATTCTAGCACCTTTCACCTTTGCACTGTGTTGATCTGTGTTTAACATGATGACCGAATATGCTAGGACATAAGCAGTGTCAGCATTTGCAAATGCATTTGGATTGCCACTGAGGTAACGTTCAGCGAACTTCAGCATGAAGCGATCGATCTTTTGTGCTTCTCCAGGGAGGCGGAAACTTTGCAGGAACTGCCGGAGAGCATCAACAAACCGCCTCTTGCTAAAGTCCATCATGTCCACGAAAGCGTGCATGATGGCAACGTTCTTCTCATCACCTTCGCCGAGGTACTCTCCTAGTATTGCTTTGTCCAGTCTGTCGTTTGCGTATAAGAACTTGGCAATATCCTGAGGGCTGTCGCTGCGGATAAATCCATCAGCTAGGAGCGCTTTGATTCCTCGTTTCGGCTTAAAGTTGAATTGTCGGATGGCCTCGTTGAGAGCGAACTTCCGCATTCTCACTTTCTCGACTTCGGTTGGATCATCCTCTACCACCGGTGTCGTGATCCCTGATTCGCTACCTAAGCCTGGAGCGCGAGGCGATGGAGGTGGCTTTTCGCTGTAGTCCAATGACTCCCTAGAGTCCTCATATGAGCCCCTTGACGCGGGATATCTGGATCCATTCATCTGTTCCGGGCTCCCTTGACTCGACCAATTATCAAGCGAGTGAAGAATTTCAACGAGGCAACGCAATGATTGCTGCTTCAGAGTATACTCAACCGGTATTGTCGGTGGAGGAGGCGGATGATGACTTAAGCTTGCTGTCGATAGCCCGGGAAGTAATGCGCCCCGAGAATGCCATTCAGAGACGGGGGTTGCTGGTTTTGTTTGCTGTTCTTGGTATTGGTGTTGTTGGACAGCAGTGACTACAACGGGTGTGCTGCAGATCCGAGATAGATGTTCAATGATTTCTTGATACATATTGTCCAGCGCCGTCCGGTCGCAGTCGTAATTAAGGTAGATCTCAACAAGAGCGCGAGGATCGCCCGATAGCCTTTCCAAAACGTCCATGAACATTTGCTTCTGGAAAAGTGGCGCGTTTCGCCGTTCCAATACCGCAAGATAGACCTCTTTTAGGAAAACCTCAAGTTCCTTTTTCAGTAGCACACGCATGTGCTTCAGCGAGAGCCAAAATATTTCGCAGCATACCTCGTAAACCCGTGGAACTGAGCTCGCTGCGTTCCGGGAAAGACTGAGACACAAGTGAGGTTTGGCCACTTGCAAAAATGGCGTGGGCTCCGCGTTGTTGCCGCTCTTAATGTTCGAGAACGAAGACGTGAAGACTGTGGTGTAGTTGTTGATGACATGATAAATCAAATGTAAGGATAAGAGCTTCGAGCGCATGTTTTGACTCCGAAGATCCTGCTGCTGATCGTAGGTCAAGACTTTCTGACTTAGTTTGCATAGCGAACGAAACACCAAGAAGGCATCTTTGATGTAGACGTCGTCTTCATCCTCGGGAGACAGCTCTGTCTCGTCGCGTTCTTCCTGCAAGCTGGATCGAGATACTGGAGCGGAACTCGTGCGTGTGTTTTTGCGCTCTCGTCTAACACGCGTGACGGTTGTTGGAGCGCTGTCAGCGACAATTGCATCGTCGAGGTTCTTGTGGTTCTCGAAGCTTTGCAGGGTCAGTTTCTCCTGGCCAGGGGACAACCCTTCCGCAAGTTGCGGAGGAGTCTCATGGTCCGGAGTGTCAACCTGTCCGTTCATGCCGTTCACACCGCCGTGGCCCAGGATGGATGTCTCTGCAGACAACGCTTCGTCCGTCTTTGCATCGTTTGTCTCCCTTAGTCGTGCCTCCTTCAAGTCCAGTCGAACTCTAACTCTTTCAAAAACCGTGGCAATCATCTGAAGCAGAGATCCCTGGGCAACCTGTTGATTTTGGCTCGATTTAGAATATATAAAAATGTTGTAGATTTGACGGACGGCTTTCAAAAGACCTGCGCCGTGCACGACGATCTTGTCGTCAAGAACAGCCGCGAGCAATGACTTGATAATCTGTTGCTGAATTTCCACCGCAGTAGCTTCGTTTTCGAAGCAGTCACAGATCGCCTCAATCGCTCTTTCAATGAGAGGCGGAGTGTCCGCTGACCCTGCTTGGTTGGTTGCGACAGCGGGAAATGCAAAATATGAATAGCTGATCAGTTTTCCAATGCAATCCAACGCCGTCACCTGCAGAGGGATAGTAAACGATTTGGTTGCCATTTGTAACGGGCGGAATATGATCTCTGGATTGACTGCCTGTTCCGTGCTTTTGATGTTCGACAAAGCGGCCTGGACAGCATCTGCAAATTCCTTATTCCTGCGGACTTCCTTGGCTGCGCCGATCGTTTCCAGAGCACTGACTACGAAGACAGTGGAGGTGACCTGCGGTGGGCGTGCTGCTGCCGTTGTATGTCGTCGCTCCGCCACATCTGCGTGGCTCTCCGTCGAAACTGCTGCTGGGGCTCCTCTGGGCTCTGGTTCATCCTGGTGTTGGGCCAAACGCTCCTCAGGCCTTCTCGAACCGTCATGTCCAGCATCCAAAGGCGCATCCTCGACACTATCTGTTTGGGGAGCCTGTCCCAACTCTTCCCCAGGTTCGGCACCTTTTTCAGAGCCCTGTTGCGACTCTTTGACCACTGAGGCGTCGTCTTCAGAGACGACCTCGCTAGTATCCTCTGGTGATCCATCTTCCGCATCCGCATCCTCGACAGTTATTGTTACCCCATGACTTGATGGCTCATCCGGGTCAATCTCGTCGGTTGAAACCACCTCACGTCCGGGCACAGTGGCCTCGGCCTCGTCTTCCGAGAGAGGCTCTGATTGCAAGTCGTGGTCCGGGTGAGCGTCGACTTGAGGCGGCTCACTCTCGACGCCAGACATTTGGCCGGGCGCGGAAAGGAGGATTATGGAGCAGATAGAGGATTGAAGATCACCTGAAATCGGGAGGGAATGTTGGACACATTGCAATTGTAGAGTCGACGCAAGAAACTAAGGAATGATGGTTGCGGGTTCGATCTATTCCAATGTTCGTTGTCGGTGTTGCCAGGAATAATCAGTGCCTACTCACATCTGTCAAATGCTGCGGAGAGTCAGGGTGTAGGTAGCGTTAACCGTCCAGGGTCCTCCCTTGGGGACAGGGTGTTCTGCGTTTAGGTATAGAGACCAATGGCGCTGCTTACGTGGTTACAACGGGCGGACTGAAGTCAAGCTGGAGCTTTTGCCCTCCGAAGCTCCAATCGTTGGGTCTGACTAGCCTAGGGAGCGGCCCCCCCAAAAAGCTGTCACCCGCCTGGTCTCTCCCTGCCATTTCGGAAACCGGAGTGGAGTTGGGACTTTGTTGCTCAACCCATTTTCTTAGCTGCCACCAACACTCCAACGATCCTTTATATCTTGCAACTTCCATTGCCAAAAGGACCGTCATCTGTCAGGGTTCTCTCCTATCTCTTTTCTCTTCCTCGTCGCTCCTTTGTCCTCATTGAGCCCTCCCAGACTGCGGCCCGAATTCCTCGTTTCCGCCGCTTCTGGTGCTTCCCAATGGCGACCTCAACGCTGTTGGCCCGCTCAGGGTCACGCATCCTGCTTCAATCCTCCGCGAGCTCAAGAGTTAGCAAGAGTGCCTTGCAAAGACTACAGAAATCAGCAGGGTACAGACTGCACCCCGAATAAGCGCACACATTCACTAACCCACGTGTACAGAACCTCGCCTTTCCCCTGCCTGTCAGTGTTAAGCCGCTACTATGCCTCGAAATGTGCGCCTCGATCCCACGATTTTCCTTGCGTGGCGTGAATATGACTGACACTGCCCGATAGCATTTCCCCCTCATACTGTGATCAGTATGCCCGCACTCTCGCCCACCATGTCCGCCGGCAACATTGGCGCATGGCAGAAAAAGGTCGGGGACACATTGGCTCCCGGAGATGTCCTTGTCGAGATTGAAACGGACAAAGCTCAAATGGATTTCGAGTTTCAAGAGGAAGGTGTACTCGCCAAGATTCTCAAAGAGACGGGCGAAAAGGACGTCGCAGTCGGAAATGTAAGGCAACTACAATCACAACTTTGGTGCGGACGTACTAACACAAAATCAGCCGATTGCGGTGATGGTCGAGGAAGGAACAGACGTCTCGGCATTCGAATCCTTCACTCTCGAAGACGCCGGTGGCGACAAGGCACCTCCGCAGGAGAAGCCAGCGGAAGAGACGTCTGAAGCCACGGAGAAGCCAGACTCGGGTTCAGGCACAGCACCTCCTGCTGGAACCAAAGAGTCTAAGCCCGAAGCTGTCGAAGCTGACACCACTGGCGAGAAGCTCCAGTCCGTGCTGGACAGGGAGCCAGTCATCAGCCCTGCTGTCAAAAAGCTGGCTCTGGAAAAGGGTGTTCCTATCAAGTCCGTCAAAGGCACCGGTCCTGGAGGGCGGATCACCCTTGCCGACATTGAGAAATATAAACCTGCGGCAGGCACTGGACCTTCCGCTGCGGCTGGCCCATCTTACGAGGACATCCCGGCAAGCTCGATGCGCAAAACTATTGCTACACGACTCCGCGAGTCTATGAACCAAAACCCTCACTATTTTGTCTCGACAACTCTCTCAGTAACAAAACTGCTCAAGCTGAGAGAGGCACTCAATGCTGCTTCTGAGGGCAAGTACAAATTGTCAGTCAACGATTTCCTGATCAAGGCCTGCGCGATTGCATGCAAGAAGGTCCCTGCCGTGAACTCTAGTTGGAGAGAAGACGGTGGTCAGTCCATCATTCGTCAACACAATACAGTTGATGTGAGTGTCGCTGTGGCCACTCCCGTTGGCTTGATGACCCCCATCGTCAAGAATGCAGACAGCATTGGTCTCTCGGCAATTTCAAACTCTGTCAAAGACCTTGGAAAGCGAGCACGAGATGGCAAGCTCAAGCCAGAAGAGTACCAGGGTGGCACATTTACAATCAGCAATATGGGCATGAACCATGCAGTTGAAAGATTCACTGCGGTAATCAACCCGCCCCAGGCCGCTATTCTCGCCGTTGGCACCACTCGCAAGGTTGCGGTCCCGGTCGAGACAGAAGAAGGCACTGTCACTGAATGGGATGACCAAATCATCGTCACTGGCAGCTTCGACCACAAAGTTGTGGACGGGGCCGTAGGAGCTGAATGGATCAAGGAATTGAAGAAGGTGGTGGAGAACCCCTTGGAGATGATGCTGTGAGAGTGATTGTCGGGTTTGGCTGGATTTAGCGAGGCGGATGCAGGACTGGCTTGTACAAAATTATTCTCCCTTGCTTCTTTGGCAAAAGTTCCGCCTACATTTGTGTTTGTCCTTCAATGCTACTAATTGAACTCTGGTCAACGCGGTGAGAGACTTTTGTCATAATGCTAAGGGACGGAGAACAGCTTTGGATGGAAACAACTGGAGGAGCTTCTTTGTGCCGCCTATCCTGACCATGGTATCATGGATGAGTACAGTACATGAGAATAGCGACATGGTTCATGGCATTGTTGATGGAACTTGACATGTATTCCCTAATCCCAACAATTACCAACGAGGCGGCTGGCGCTCAGATTGCTCGGCAAGGCTGTCGAATCGGAGGGCGCTAGGTTAATCGGCCGAGCAAGGCTCGCCAAGTCCCGACCAAGGCCGAATTTGTGAGGGCTAAAGTTTTTGGTGAGAGACGAGGGCCTTGCGCTGATCTGGTTGCGGCGAAGAACTCGCTTCCTCATCGTGATCACTCAACTTGCTTCCAACAGAACGTTCTTTTTACCTGCGACTGTGTGTAATAAAAGGGCTCCAGAGCCCTCCATGAGCCTAACTTCACGTCTTTCGAATTGGTTCTCCTCAGACAGCTCCGTCGGAAATCCTGCGATCGGGGTCCAGCACAATGGCTATGCGGAACCAGACTTTGATCTCGACGGCGCACGACAGAATAAACGGCCGCGGACAATGGAGAGACTGGAAGAGGAGGATACCGACTTGGAGCTGAAAAGACCCCCATACCTCCATGTATGTTACAAGTACTCAATGCCAGGCTTTTGCTGATGCAGATTGACAGTCGATGCTTGCTGGAGGAATAGGCGGCACGACAGGCGATATTCTCATGCATTCTCTAGATACTGTGAAGACGAGACAGCAGGGAGACCCTCACTTCCCCCCGAAATATGCCTCATTGTCCGACTCCTACATCAAGATATTCCGGCAAGAGGGAGTGAGAAGAGGTCTCTATGGAGGCTTTACTGCGGCTATGTTGGGCTCCTTCCCCGGCACCGTTATATTCTTTGGGTCATATGAATATTGCAAGCGACATATGCTGGATCGTGGTATCAACCCGTCTATATCATATCTCGCCAGTGGTACGCCCCCCCACCCACAGTCCCGCGATATTGCTGCGCACGTGCTCATGTGTTGTGATAGGTTTTCTTGCCGACCTTGCGGCGTCCATTGTGTACGTCCCGTCCGAAGTGCTGAAGACCCGGTTGCAACTGCAAGGTCGATATAACAACCCTTTTTTCAATTCCGGATACAACTACAAGTCAACGTGGGATGCAGCGCGGACAATAGCTAGGACAGAAGGATTTGGAGCACTATATTCCGGATACAAAGCCACCATTGTCCGCGACCTACCGTTCTCGGCACTGCAGTTTGCATTTTACGAGCAGGAGCGCAGATTTGCCCAGAGCTGTATGGAAACTCAGGATATCGGACTGGGCCTGGAAATCTTCACTGCTGCCTCGGCGGGTGGTGCGGCGGGTGTTATAACCTGCCCACTTGATGTTGTAAAGACCAGGACACAGACCCAGATCAGCCCGAACCGTGCCAAAAACAGCCAGACTTCACATCGAGAAACCCCAACCGCAACCAGCCAGAAAGCGGGTGCCAAAAATCCGACGCAGACAAGACTGATCCACTCGGGCCCTCGAACAGTTCCGCATACCACTCCTACACTCGACACATCTTCTGTTATGGAAGGGCTACACTTGATATACAAAACCGAGGGTGTTGCCGGCTTGTTCCGTGGGGTCGGACCCAGGTTTGTCTGGACGAGTGTCCAGAGTGGAACTATGCTTGTCCTGTACCAATATTTGTTAAAACAAATGGAGCAGTTTCGATCTCAAGAAGGGACGGGAGTGATGTGAAGAGATCTCTGTATAGACTGGTTGTGTTTTGACAGGGCCATGACCCCTTGAGGGAGAA
>WJFF01000253.1:12723-27205 GCA_011800825.1 Fonsecaea pugnacius | reverse complement strand
TAGATCTATGTAGATGCATGTCTCATTTTTCCTTCCTTTTTCGTCTACCAAAGAACCCACCTTTGTTCTGTCTTATCTCGTCCCGTCTAATTTGTCGCCAAAGATTCCCCGGGGTGGCTTCCACTCGTAGTGGTGAGATCCCTTGAGCGGTCTGCCCGGTCCCTCGGACTTGAGGTCGAAGCTATGCGCGCCAAAGTAGTCGAGCTCGGCTTCCATGAACTGCGTGGGCAGCTCCGTCGAGCTCGAGTACTTGATGTATTCGAGCGTGGCGGAGAGGGCCGGGATATAGGCGTCGGCGGCGAGGGATTTGAGGATCACGTTCTTGAGCGACGCGAGACATCTGTCTAGTTCTCCCGCGACATCGGCGTGCGCGAGAAGGTCGTCGACGACGACCTCGTTGGGTGTGTCGGACTGTGACAGGACCCGGTCCAGCAGGTCCGAGATGTAGTCGCTCTGGATGATGCAGCCGCCGCGCCAGATCTGCAGGATCGCCCGGTAATCCAGGTTCCAGCCCTGCTCGCGGTCTTTGGCCTTGATGATGCCGAGCCCCTGTATGAATGCGCAGAGGAAGGCGGCGTACAGGGAGAGCTTCAAGTCCTCGATGAACGACGGCAAGGATTTCTCGTGCGGCACCTCTAACTGGATGGTGGACGGCTGCGAGGCGCCGCCCCTGAACGCTTTGTTAACCCGCTCCCGCTTGGCTGCGTCGGCTGAAGCAAGACGGAACAGGTGGGCGCTGACGATGGTGGGCGAGGGGGCGTGTAGACGGACCGTCTCCTCGCAGGTCCAGACGCCGGTGCCCTCAGAGTTATCCACGTCTTGAACAACTTTGTCCAAAACATTGGCCAGCACGAAACGCCCTTCCTCGTCCCTGGTACGGTTGATGTCCGCGCCGATGGCCACCAGGAAGTTATCTCGGAGCGGGCCACTCCCATTCCACGACTCGAACGTGTCAGCAATCTCATCGTAAGGCATCTTCAAGCATCTGTTCAAGATAAACCAGACCTCGGCGATGGCTGACATCATGCCTTGTTCGATGCCATTGTGCACCATCTTCACATAATGCCCGCTACCCGCTGGTCCTATGCTGGTCGTGCACGGGCGACCTTGCTTGTCTTTCGCGGCGACTCGCTCCAGGAATGGGACGATCTTCTTCAAGGTCTCGGCATCGCCACCGGGAGACATCGAAGGGCCGTGTCTGGCGCTCTGGTATCCGCCGCTTACACCGCAGCCAATATAGTGGATGCCGTTAGGATCAAGGGCTTTTTGTCGTCGCTCTGTGTTTCGCCAGTCCTCATTTGAGCAGTCGAGTATAATGTCACCGGCCTTGAGATATGGGCGCAGATTTTCAACGGTTTCGTCTCCGACTGAACCATGAGGTATGCTGAATACGAAAAGTTTGGGTGAACCCGGCGAAGAGATGCTCTCACAGAGCTCTTTATAGTCTTTCTGGTGCACAATGCGGTCACCGGCATGGATGGATTCAGCGTGCTCTTGGAGTTGCTTGACATTTTCCTCGTCTGTTTAGATATAGTGAGCATAGATGATCGTGGTCCGAGAAGTGAGCCATGAGATCAATATGGGAAATCTCATACTTGGATCGTAGTAGTGAACCTCGACTCCGTGTTCAGCATACAACAGAGACATCATGCCGCCCATACTTCCCACCCCAATCATGCCAAGCTGTACCGTGTCGAATCAGTACGCGTACCTTTTGGTGTTTAGGCTTCTGATGATCTTCTCGGCGTGGCAGCACCAGCCCTGTGCCTATCACTTACCTTCTCGAACTCTGGGCGGTTCTGCTGACCCATCGTGTCTGATTTGGATGTCTCTCACTGTTGATAGGGTTGTGTCCATGCACTGACTTGACAACAATGTCGGGTATGTAGGGGTGAGGTTCGAGTAGGCAGCTTTTCGTCACCATTTCAGGAGCAATAGGTCATACAGGAAAAGACATCCGGTTAAACGCGTGTGAGAGAGAAGTATTTTCTCCATATCCGTTGACGTCATGTTGTATTCCGAGCTCGGCCATGCATCCGCCGAATGGCAAACAGTGACAACCCCCAAGTGATATCTTAGACTTGGTATGAACCGCAAAAGTTGTATAGTGAGAGACAAAGAGTCGCAGCCTTTTCCTCAGATCTAGCCGTACGGAAAAGGCAAGTACTTTTGAAAGCCAAAGAGAAAACGTACCATTTACAGAAACCTTCTCTGCATCTTCATGGCGACTTTCAATGGGAAGGAGATTCCAGTCTGTTACGCCTCGTGCTCTATAGGACACGATAGTTCTAAGCATACGCTCCCAGCCAAGTTGCAGACTCTCGCCACTGCTGGATTTGATGCTATCGAGCTTTCAATGCCCGACATTCTCGCGTACGGTCAAGAGATTTCCCAGACAAAGGGAGAGATTGATCCAAAGGATTACCAAACACTTCGATCAGTCGCGGCAGAGATCGGCAAAATGTGCGAAAAGGAAGGCTTGAAAGTCTTGATGCTGCAGCCATTTGCCAACTTTGAGGGTTGGCCCAAGGATAGCAAAGAGAGAAGGGATGCTTTCGATAGAGCCAAAGGGTGGATGAGCATAATGGAGGCAGTCGGAACAGATATGCTTCAGGTGCGTAGGCTCGTTTCTCCCGTAGCCGAGGGTGAAACATAGCAATATTGACCACGAGAACAGATTGGATCGTCTGATGCTGAGGGCATCTCGCCTAGTTTTGACGACCTGGCGTCCGATCTGGCTGAGCTGGCAGATATCTTTGCAGAGAAAGGGCTTCGAATCGCATACGAAAACTGGTGTTGGGCCACTCACGCTACGACGTGGAAGGATGTCTGGGCTATTGTCAACAAGGCCGACAGGCCCAATCTGGGGTTATGCCTTGATACTTTCCAGAGCGCAGGAGGAGACTGGGGCAACCCGACGACGAAATCTGGACGAATCGAAAATATCAGTACAGAAGAGTTGGACAAGAGATGGAAGGGCAGTTGCGAAGAGCTCTCAAAAACAATTCCTCCGGAGAAGATATTCTTACTGCAGATCTCAGATGCATATAAAATGGAGCCACCGTTGGACGACAAGCCAGATGACAGCGGATTGAGGCCTCGAGGTCAGTGGAGCCACGAATATCGACCACTTCCATACGATGGGGGGTACTTGCCTGTCGAAGATTTTACCCGGGCGGTGTTCAATACCGGCTTCAGAAGCTGGGTGTCAATGGAAATATTCGATGGCAAGGGGCCACAGAAATATGGTGACGATATGGCGCCATTTGCAAAGAAGGCCTTTGAGGCGGTGCATGCATTGTTGAAGCAGGCCGGAGATGCTGCTTGATTGTTTCTGTTGACTAGGGTCATGGTCATCAAAAGTACCGGGGGGTGTTCAAAGGGGTGGATTGGAATCCAACACAGGACGTCTGGCCTGGTTGATTGGAAGTACCAGTTGCGGCATGAGCTATTCATGTCTCTCTTGTCCGCCCTCATGCGAATATGCCAGACTTCCAGACATTGTGTACCAGGCGAAAGTCAGGGAAATCCGAGCATAATACGTAGCTTGCAGCGAACTAACTCGGCCCAGTCGAAAACCAGCCTTGTGGAACCTTCCACGCTTCTTCGCCTTGCTTTTTGCTGCTTGACGGTAATTTCCGTCCTGTGGAATGCAAAAATATTCCAGGCTGTACAACATCAAGTCGGGCGTATTTCTAGATTCTACCGATCACTCGTCGGGGTCCCTCGAACGATGCGCCGGCAAAGAAGCAATAGCTGTGTGCATCTGAGAATAGACCCGCTGGATCGCCAGAGAGGAGCGATGCGCCATTGGACCTACTCGCAAGGCGTACTCGTAAAGAAAAGGTGGGTAGGGCAATCTGCGTCCATGATGGATTTTTGGCCCTTCTCGAGTAGGACACGCTCTCAGGACCTTCCCGGGGTAGACTCTACCGGGGATTCCGATTGGGAAGCGTGATACAGACACTGAGGTTTTCTTTGGGTCTTCATGTTGCTGCTGCCGAATTGCCAATCGCGTTCA
This sequence comes from Fonsecaea pugnacius, assembly GCA_011800825.1. Taxonomy (NCBI): domain Eukaryota; kingdom Fungi; phylum Ascomycota; class Eurotiomycetes; order Chaetothyriales; family Herpotrichiellaceae; genus Fonsecaea; species Fonsecaea pugnacius. Next base: position 23,184 of record WJFF01000253.1, on the reverse strand, counting down.
TGTCTCGGACTGATCCGGATGCAGTAATGGCTGACCTCGAATCTCCCGGAAAGGGCGGCTTGTTGCATGAGGGCAACCGCAGGCATGTGTATCAATAAGTAGTCGGCGTCTATCACCTCCGTGCGGGGCAAAGAACATGCGAGTATTTCTCAGTAGTGTAGAGAACTCGGACGAGGGCCTGATAGGAATCAAGAAACGCGGTTGATAGGGCATCTGGACGCGTCGAGGGGTGAGGGATGTCACCGATGGGGGAGCGGGAGAACGTGGGCGGAAATTGGGGCTGAGGTCTGTTTTGTCTTGGCACTGCGTCAGGGAGCCACTGTCGTCTGTAATTTCCGACGCTTCGATCAAATTTCATCACCTCGGAACCTCCCAGGCTGTCCTCTGCCAGTTCAAGGATGCACGTTCCCCTCCTCCATCCAATGACGCCCTTATCGTCGCCGTGGTACCAAGTACGTCGTTTCAGCCTGCCGTCGCGTCATGCAGCCCCCAAACCCATCCTCAGCCGGGTTCGCTACTTGTGTGTACAAGCACTCGGTCTGTTCCTGACGCCACTCGCTTGGTGGCACAGTATCTTCAACGAACGACCGGGGTTGGTCCCAGATACCTAGATACCCTTGTTAATCCATCCTGGCAGTGTGCGAGGACGAGAAGGGTGCACCTCTCCTCCTATGGTCTGGATCATACGACAATCAGGATATGTCCCGATCAGGCAGTTAGTGATCTTCATTATTATCATCTACTTGTCTACCTCCTTCGGTACCTGCGTCGGGTACCGAGTCCACCGATGCCTGGTAAACTTTGAATAGGGACGGGAGATCGTCATTGCCCAAAAGATCGTCTGCAAGGGGCGTTGGAAACAAAACATTCTTGGCTCTTTACGGCTCGACTGCGAATGTCTGCCTTAGACCTTGCGCCTGGCACCCTTTGCGAGTATCCAATCCGAGCCCTGTATCTTGGTGTGAAGCTTCAACGGTGGCTTTTTTGGTGGCTTTCGACGACCCATGTCCCAGGAGAATGCCTCCCCGACAGACTTTGTGTGCGTCTCCACCTACCCTCCCACTGCGCAACCCAACACTTGTTGCAAGGTTCGACGATAATAAGGTAATATGCTACGGATGCACCTTGCAAGAAAAGAAAGCGACATACACAGTAAGACTAAGTTATACCAGCGGTAAGTCGGCGCCGATGTGAGGCCTGAAGGACGTCGCGATCCATCCCCTGGCACGCAGCCACATCTGGTCATGTACACCACTTTATAGTCCTCTATCCCTTCCTTCGATCCCCTTCCTCAGCTATTTGCCCAGACTCCGTGACGACTAGGTCTTACATCCTCATCATCGCCTGGATGCTCTTTTTGTCATGAAATGCACCATCAATCATGACTCCCAGGAAATTCAGTAGCTTGAAGTCAAGCATTTCTTCTACTCCAACAACAACAGACAACGATCTTACGAGCAGAGAACCTATCGATATGGAGAAAGCTCCTCACACACATGGACCACCGCCTACAGGGCGACCTGCTGGACCTCCTGCTGGACCTCCTGGACCCCCTGGACCACCCGGCGGCTGGCTAGTCACGCGCATGTCGAAACAACAAGAAATCCTCTTCAACATTATGGTAGCATTCCTTCAACTTATTCCACAATCTACCTTGACGACAGTTTTCCCTGTCAGCCGGGACCTCGCCCAGTCATTCACCATCTCAAACCCCTCGGTACTGCCATGGCTTGTCGCTGCGTACGCATTGTCATTCGGAACTTTCATTCTGATCGGAGGACGACTCGGTGACATATTTGGCCATAAGACGATGGTCGTAATCGGCTATTCCCTCCTCAGTCTATGGAGTGTCGTTGCTGGACTAAGTCACTATGTTGGCTATGAATTGTTCTTCGTGGCGAGAGGGTTTCAAGGTCTCGGTGCGAGTCTGATGGTGCCAAATGGTCTCGCGCTGCTAGGCCGAACTTATCCACCGGGATCCAAGAAGAAAATCCTCTCCTTCACGCTGTTCGGTCTATGTGCTCCAGTTGGAGCCTACCTGGGCATGATCTTTGGAGCCTTGTTCACCAAGTTTGCAAGCTGGTGGTGGAGCTTCTATACTCTCGCCGGTGTTTCTTGTTTCTTGGCAGTAGCCGCCGCTGTTATATTGGTCTCTCCACCACCGACTCCAAAGCAGATGCTACCAGTCAAGGAGAAATTGCGGGATATGGATTGGCTTGGGGCCCTCACCGGTGTTGGTGGCCTGGTGTGCGTCCAAATCTCTCTGGTCTCTGCTCCAGCTTCGGGGTGGAGTACTCAGTACATTTTCATGTTGCTTATTATCGGTATCTTGCTCATCGCCTTCTTTGTTATCACGGAGCTCAAGATTGCCGAACAACCACTGGTACCATTCAAGATGCTCAAGGCAGATGTTGGGTTTGTCCTTGGCGCTGTCGCATGTGGATGGGCCACGTTTGGAATATGGACATGGTTTCTGTGGAGGTACCTTCTTGGGATCAAGCATGAGACTCCTCTTGGGGCTGCAGTGAAGGTCCTACCCATCGTGCCTGTTGCTTTGATTGCCTCGGTGTTGACGGCTTGGATGATGCGGAAATGTCGCCCTTCGTGGACTCTATTCTGGGCTTTGGTGGCTTTCGCATTCGGACCGCTCCTTTTGGCCGCCGACTCGAATATTGACAAGACGACCTACTGGAGCTGGACATTTGCCAGCCTCGTTGTCATGCCTTTTGGCATGGACATGTCATTTCCGGCAGCGACATTGATCATGTCCAACTTCTTTCCTCCTCAACAACAAGGTGTCGCCGGGAGTCTCATCAGTACGGTTGTCAACTACTCCATTTCCCTTGGTCTCGGCCTTGCCTCTACCGTTGAAGTTCACGTGAACAATAATGGAAATGATCCGCTTGCCGGCATTCGCGGTGGCTGGTTCATGGGCGTTGGCCTTGGAGGCTTGGGGGTCATCATCTGCGTTGCCTTCGTCGTCAAATCTATTCTTCACCCCACACCGCAGGGGCCTCTTGGACCGCCGGCGCGGCCTCCCCCCAATGCGGTCATGCCAATGACTGCTCCGAGGCCTGAAAATGAACGGAAGGCATCACAGGCTGCCACCATTTCAAGCCTTGCAACAACAATGGTTCCTGACAGCGCTGCTCATTTGAGCCTCAAGCTGAACGAGATCGAGCCATTCAACTTTGAGAGCATGCCAGCATCTACGACCACGTCCGCCGTTACCTCACCACGATCCCCATCATTCAGCACATCACCTAACCTCCTCTCAAGCTTTCCTCATCCTGCGCAGTCCAAACCCAAGGTCAACATGCTACATCGGATATCAAAAGATGTCCACCTGAAACGCTCAGCAAAGGACAACACTGCGGATTTTCACTCTCGTTCGAATTCGCAGACACTTCTTGCTGGTTCCACGGCGCAATCCCCGATATCTGCTTTCCCGATGCCAGCGGAACTAGATCCCGTATACCGTATCCGCGGCAGCTTCGAAAGCGAGACCAGCGCTGAAGGGCGAAGAGAGCGCTGGGAGTCGATGGCCCGCCAAACTGGCGGCACTAGGAGGCCGAGTCAACCAACTGAATGCGGGTATCCTTATGGCACAGGCACAGGGGCCGGACTCGCTCTTCGGGATCCTGATGGGTTTGACTACGATGCCAGACCGGTGGTACCCAAGGGTATGGTGGGCGATAAATTCTGAGCGTGGACTTTGACCTTTTTTCCCGACTTCTTCTCACGATATTTACTTTTAGCTGCGGCTACGACTTCGCAAAAAGGGTTTTCTATGTGGGATGTCATCGACGGCGTCTGGATAGCAACGGCGTTTGACATGTCCGAAACGGCCTTTTAAAACAAGAGGAACGGTGTATAGGAATAGAAAAAGAGGGGCAAAAAGACGAGAACCGAGACGGATGGGATCTCTTTGAATCCGGGACGGCCATGGGGTGTCGGAGCCTGCGACTAGCAGACGTTGTCTACGTTCTTTTTCTGAGGTATCTGGACCTCGACCAACAACTAAACTTGACGGGATTTTTCGCAGAATGGCGCACTAAATGGGCAATGAGAGACCACACCGCACCAGCGGGTATGAATGGATGATCTTGAACTTCTTACTTTCCTTGAACGCTGGCAATGCTGGCAATGATCCTCTAGATTCTCTTGTGTTTTCATTCTTGACTTCGCGACAAATGAGCCACTGATTCCAGATCTAGTCATGCCATGTGGAGAATCTATGTGACATCTGCGTCTCAACACGAGTTCCATCCCTGCCTTCCATTCCCTATCGCGACCCTAATGGTTCCAAGCTCTCCACCACGCGAGAGTCCCAAATTCCCTTCTAGAAGCATAGGAAGCCTTGTGGAGCTAGCTCTTGGTCTGACCTCTTACCAGCCTCGATGACGATCCTCTTTCCCTTTGCCTCCTCTCCTTCCCCCGCGGTGCTTCTCCCTCGCCTTCTTCTCGTCCAACAAGATGCTCCGACAGTCCTGCAACTGCACAATCCTCTCCTCTTGCTTTCCCATCTTCACATTCAACTGCTCAAGCCTCTCGCGTAGGATTCGACGCTGCTTGCGCAGGGAGTCGTACTCAGACTCTGCTTCCGCCACGTAATCGTTGGTGTCGGCTATTTTGCGGTGCAGAGTCTCGTCTTGGAGGTCATGGACGGGGATCGCCTTGCGTGGCTGGCAACGACGAGCGCGATGAGCTTGCGGGCGGTGGTCTTGGCCTCCTTGATGGTGTTGGCGGATATAGATTCCTGAAGCGAGTCTAGTGAAGACGTCCATGATGGCGGGATGTACTGAGATCTTTGTGAAGAGATGTCGAAGTACGCAAGGTGCTTTTGATGAACAAGGCTGTCGCGAAGTTTTTGACGATGGAAGCGCTGCTGTGTAGTTGAGATGGCGATCTGTTGATGAAGAAAGATAGAAGCCCTTACCACGGGGCGTGCTGGCTCTATTTATGCCACCTTCGTTGGCAATGCTGATTGAGACGAATGCCCATGATGCTTTGGCGATTGCTTCCGATGCAAACTAGGCTTCCAGACATGTACTGCCCAGTTCATTGTACTTTGAGACACTCTTTTTGTAGACAAAGCCAGCTCACGGAAATTGACAGACATGGGACAGAGATGTTTGCATTCTGGACGGGAACTCAGCTCATGAGAGCAAGCAGCGCGGCTGAGCATGTCTCGGGAAAATCTGAAGGAACAAATGGAGAACACAGCAGCAGACTCTTGCCATTGCGGCAGTAGTTCTAGAACTTCATTTTCACTGTCTGGGACTGAAACACGTCGCTGGAAGGGGAGGTATCAACCCGGCATTGAAGCATGTGCAGTGCCCATCGCACTCGTAGGTAGTTGTAGTCACTAAGCAAGCGGAACATTAGAGAGGGTCCTTCAGGTGTAAATGTGTACAAAGTAGGTATAATGGGCGAATCCGGGAGACGGACACTAGGGGAGGAGGTAACCAAGAAGCGAACAAATAGAATCCGGCATGATGATGAGATGCAGCGACTTGTTTTTTTGGCTTTTTTCTTTTTGCGCGTGGGCGACATTTTTTGTATGAGCGCAGCTACGCGACTGCGCAACCCCCACCAAAGGGACCTGCGCAGTCTGTGCAAGTTCCGAAGAATCTTTTCGTCAACCCCAAACCCCACCATCCTTGGAAAAATCCGTGAGTCAATTAGCAACGTCTATTAGCCGTAGTAGCATTGCAGTTATGTCTTTGCCCTTAGAAGTCAGAAATCTCAGATAATGACAGACATATCGACCTAAAGATCGAGGCTGCCGCCCTTCTTGTCTTGAACCTCTCGTGGTAGCAAATCTAGCCTCGTCTTCCTCTCGCCAGTCTCGCGCCATTTCTTACTCCGATTTCGGGCTGCATTCCCTTCCACATTCCCACCTCAACATCAACACTCTACAGCTCTTCAGCCATGCCAGTCACTCTCGTGTTGGGCTCTCAATGGGGTGACGAAGGCAAAGGGAAGCTCGTCGATATCCTCGCTTCCTCTGCCGATCTCGTCTGTCGCGCTGCGGGGGGCAACAATGCGGGCCATACCATCGTGGTCAACGACGTGACATACGACTTTCATATCCTCCCTTCAGGCCTCATCAATCCTTCCTGCAAAATCAATCTCATCGGCACTGGCTGTGTCGTGCACATCCCCAGCTTCTTCAAAGAACTGAAAGCACTAGAAGAGAAAGGGCTCGTGGGGGTTCGGGAGCGCATTTTGATCTCGGACCGCGCTCATGTATGCTTCGACTTGCACGGCGTCGTCGACGGCATCTCCGAAGACAAATTCAAGAATGTCGATGGCGGGAAGAACATGATCGGCACTACCCGCAAGGGTATCGGTCCGTGCTATAGCGACAAAGTCGCCCGGAGAGGTGTGACCTTTTGGATGCTCGTCAACGAACAACAGCGTTGGGAAAGGCGCCTACGGGACCTGGAAGCTAACTACCGCAAATTGTACGGCGATGCCGCTCTGCAGGGTTACAGTCTAGAAGAGGAGATCGCAAAGCTACGCGGATACCGGGAAGAGCTGCAGCAATACGTCGTCGACCAGACACCCTTACTAGCCCAGGCGGTCGGAACAAAGGGAATGGCCACGGCCAACTCGAACGGCGCTGGTGCTCGCCAACCCAACATATTGATCGAGGGTGCCAACGCGCTTCTTCTTGACATCGACCATGGCACATATCCCTATGTCACGTCCAGTAACACCGGCCTAGGTGGTGTTTTCACCGGTCTTGCTGGCCTGTCTCCTCAATCCCTCTCAGCGCCAGGAAGCAACATCGTTGGCGTGGTAAAGGCCTATACCTCCCGTGTCGGCTCCGGTCCCTTCCCCACAGAACTCAACGCCGCAATCTCCCCCAAGGACGCCGAGTACGGCGACCGGCTACAACAGGTCGGCCGCGAATGGGGTGTCACGACGGGTCGCAAGCGGCGCTGTGGCTGGTTCGACCTCGTCCTGGTCAAGTACTCTGCGGCCGTGAACTGCTATACACAACTCAACCTGACGAAGCTCGACGTCCTAGATGGTTTTGAAGAGATCCGGGTGGCAACCGCGTATAAGGTGGATGGTCAGACACTGCCTGGTTTCCCTGCGGATCTGGATGTCATGGAAAAGATGGAGATTGAGTACAAGACATTCCAGGGATGGATGACTCAGACGACGGGCTGCCAGAAATTCGAAGACCTACCGGAACGCGCCAGGGAGTATATCGAATTCATCGAGACCGAGGTCGGAGTACCTATTAAATGGATCGGTACTGGACCGAGGAGGGAAGACATGTGTATCCGCTAAAGGCCATGCCGCAGACGGAGAAGGAAGGGAATTCAGGATGGGATTGGGACGGCTCGGGGACGGGAAAACGTGTAAATACCTGGACCAACATATGTATTGGCTTCGGAGGTGACGATCCCTGGCAAAAGAGAGGCTTATTTGATTTTTGCCCCATGTGTCGATTGGGATATGGCTTTTTTTTTCGCCCAGCGCGGCCTCGTCTCCCGGGCAGGCAGGGAGGGAGGGGGTCAACACCAAAGATCAACGAAAAGAAACGAAACGAGGGATTTTAGACCTGTAGATTGCTTTCCGAAGCTGATGGGTCTTTTTGATAGAGCTGATATGAGAGAACAAAAGAGAGTCAAGTCAGCAAAAAAGAAAAAGGCTTTGTGACAAACAAAAGGCTCTGGCCAGCATGCCAAATGTCTTTTGAATCTTCAGATTCATCCCCATTATCTAGGCACGCATCTATGTATGTGGTGCTCAGTTTTGAAGCTGGTCCCCTTCCCCCTCCGTTCCTCCGCAGGAGAAGATTTCTCGGTGTGGTTGAGACCAGATTGCCAATGGAAGACTCCAAATCTCCAAGTTCGAAAAACGGTCGAGGGGATATTCCGTCCCACTCTCTGAATACTTTGACACACGGCTGGTAGTTTTGCAACATGACGGACAAGCGGTTCTCTTCATGTCTCCAAGTGTTCACACACAAAAGGCGACGCCGATGACTCAAACTAACCCAGTGACATTTGCTGCTTTTGTTTTCGCCCGTGAAGTCACTCCCAAATCTCCACCTCTGTTTACAAAACTGCAACAACGCCGGCGATGGCGATAACAGCGGCGGCAAAACTTCCCACTTGCTTGGCGTCGGCGGCAGCGTTTCCGGTCGCTGATGCACCGCCTGCTGAATTGGACCCGGAAGCACCACTTCCATCTGTGGCGGTTGCAAGACCAGTCGAGATAGGACCGCTGGTGGTGGCTGTGGTGACGATCGTTGTGGTGCAGCTGCAATCGGAGTTGTAAACGGCGGTGGTGTAGACGAATGTCCCGGCCCCGGATGAGGTTTGGCTCGCAGAGTTTGAGGATGTTGCTGTGTAGGGAGCTGCGCATTCGCAACAGGAAAGAGTACAATGTCAGTTAAATATTCATCAAGAAATGTATTTTCATGTTCCAAGTTTCTGCCCGGGCCCGGGCTACGTACCGACTGAAGAACCCGCGGCAGAGCAAGTAGAGATGAATGCAGACTGTGCGGCTGAAACGACATTCCCACTGCACAAGCTAGCAATTGCCTTTTGTACGTCGGTCGCGTCGTCACCGCAGACGGACGACAGGTCGCCCGGTTCGTCTTGTGTGTTGACTGCGTTGAGAAGGCATGCTGGAGGGATATCTGCCAGGACCCGGACGGCCAAAGCGATGAATGGAAGGAGCAGTGAGGTCTTCATGATGTTATCTTTGCTTTTGTAGGTTTTTATCGAGGGTTCTAGCTCGACTTTGTCTCCGTCGGTGGTGTGCGTTGGTGTGACGCGTGGTAGGAGCTGCCAGGTAGGTAGGTGGTAGGGGTTTTTGGCGAAAAAAGGGGATGTTCAAGAGCGTTGAACGAGTGGCAGGAAACAAACAAGGGATATCATGAAAGAGTGACTGAGAAAGAATGAGAAGGGCGGCCGCTGCTGTAGGGTTAGTACAAAACTTCAGTCGGAAAGGAGTGCAAAGAAGTGAGTGAATATGGAGGACGTTGGGTCCCAAGTTGTTTGGCCTGCAGAAAGAAATGGCGATGGTTTACCCCCTGGTGCAGAAGAACCAAGTCCGGGGATGTCGACGCGCGGTTCGCTGGATTGGACAGGGGCTCAAACGGGGCGGATCTTCACGTGATCTGATCCGGAGTAATGTGGTTCCAGATCCGTGAATCTCACCAAGTCCCTCCGTTATCAACTCGGTAATACCAACCTCCATTGATCCTCGGTCACCCAAGTCTAGAGCCTCTCAACAGACGTTCCAGCTGTTGTTTGCAAAACCCATTCACCAAGGACGAGATTCAAATCCTTCTTCGACCCTCGCCGCCGACTTACTAGACGTTGGCCAAGACCTGCCTTTACCCCCCGAGGCCTATCAGCCACTTGGATCAGGCCGAGACCTTGGACCGGGCCTTGTTTCGCCAGTGAAATATGACGGATGTGATCCACTTGACGCAGCTGAGCGACTATTGATAAGATTGTGCACTTTGCGATGATATAGGTCCATCAAGCTCTATCGACAGGTAGGAAACAAGACAGTGTATATACGAGGACCGTCCTCGACTACTCAATCTCATCCCTAGCAGAACACGAGGAGAAGTCTCATTCATAAGCGGTTCATGGAGTCCCATGTCCAACGCCTGGTTGATCAGACCTGGGGTGAGCCCGTTACAAGTTGCTTAGTTCTTTCTTTCTCGTCGCTGATGTCTGTATCCCAGAGAGATTTCAGAAATGCGACGGCTCACAACGCCTCCTGATCGCCATCTCCGGCATCCCAGGCAGCGGTAAAACCACCCTCGCTGCGTCCGTCTGCGCGGGCCTTAACAAAACCCACCACAGCCACCAAGATAAGCGCTTCCCCAACAGCCCGAGCCGGTCAGGGCCAGACATCGCCTTCGTCGTGCCGCTTGATGGCTACCACTTGACCCGCAAACAGCTCAGCGAGATGCCAAATGCCGAAGAGGCCGTTTTCCGCCGCGGCGCGGCGTTCACGTTCGATCCGCACAGCTACCTCAAATTGGTAGAGCAAGTGCGGAAGCCAATCAGCCCAGAGACGTTGACAATCTACGCACCCAGCTTCGACCACGCAGTCAAGGATCCCGTGGCGAACGACATCGCCATTCCGCCGACAGCGCGGATCATCCTCTTTGAAGGCCTGTACACGGCCCTGGACGAGTCGGGGTGGAGAGACGCCCACGAGTTGATGGACGAGACGTGGTTCGTCGACGTGGACATCCCGACGGCCACGCAACGGGTCGCGAAACGAAACTTCGCCGCCGGCATTTCAAGTTCCTTCGAGGAGAGCCTCGACCGGACGGAGAAAAGCGACATGAGGAACGCCAAGGAGGTCTTGGAGAAGAGACTACCCGTTCAGGAGATTGTGCCCAGTATCGAGGACGAGACCTGGCGGAGCGAGGAGGTTAGAAACGTGGACGGACATTTACAGGGG
>WJFF01000252.1:0-29904 GCA_011800825.1 Fonsecaea pugnacius | reverse complement strand
GACCAAACCAAACCAAACCATTTGAGTTCCTAATGTGGTAGCACCGATATTTTAGCTAGTCGTAACTGGGAGCGATTTGGTACCGGTAAGTTGGGCTGGCCTGGTGTGCCATGTAGGTGACGAGACGCAGTATCCTGAGTAGAGAGTATACATTATATGGTACAGCTTGTAACGGCCACCTCCATCGAGCGCGAGCGTACTGGTACCTCACCCCACTGACGTATGCTGTCTGTGGTGATCTCTAGTCTTTAGATAGGAACCAAAGGAGTCGAGTACTCGGTGCGCTGGCCACGACAGCGGTGCAGACAGGTGGAAGTTATTCTATAACGCCGAGGACCACATGTGTATGTATGTGCAGGACACTGGGAGGATGGACTTTGTATGTATGTGGCCTTGAATGCTTCAAGTCGTAGGTGGACAAGAAAGACAGGTAGGTAGATCGAGAGATAACCTATTTACCCATGACAACAGCAGACCATAGGTTATATCTATTCCTTTCCGCACAAGTAAGTAGTAGGAGAAAAGACACGTGCAGCTAGCTCCCTGGTGTTATGTTGTATTCTACCGATATCGACCGACCTAAAGACGCAAAACACGGCGCAACACCCTGACCAACCTATCCTCACAACCCTCTGGGACGTTCTGGCACCTCCACGCGACGAACCGATCGGGCCTGACCAACACGGCACCGTCCTCGTCCACTCCCCTGAGCTGCGCCCAGTCCATATAGACATCCTCGACGTCCTGTCTGTGGCCGATGGCAAAGACCTCGATGGGCGTCTTCAACTCTCTCCGAACTCGTTCCGCCGCGCCGCGCCACGCCTCTCGTCCGCCGATGCCGGTGAAGATGGTGAACCGACCTTTGCCGCTGAGGTCGATCGTCGAGATCTTCTTCCCCGGGATGAGCGTCGTGAGCCACGCGTGCGGGAGGCGACATCCGGGGTACGTCGACGGCTCGTAGTGGCGGATGGGATCTTTGGTAAACGCCGGTGGGCATTGGGACTCCTCGTCGTCCGTGTACACTGCCGCCTGGGCCGCCGTGTATCTCTGGGTCATCTCGATGCCGAGGCCCTGGATCTCGGATTTCGTCGCGTGCAGGGTCCTCTGAAAGACTTGTCGTCGGCGGCGGCCCTGAGGGGAATCCTGCGCGAACTCGTGCCAGATTTCTTTGCGCTTCTCAATGTCGTCCTCTAAAATGCCCAGGTTGTCCCAGAGTGGTCCGTAGTCGTTGAATCCTTGGTTTGCCCTGTAAAGCTCCAATTGGTACTGTTCCTTTTTGTAGCGATCGATTTAGAAAGAGCTTCAAGCGGAACTTACCGAGCAACCACACCTTGTCCCACCGGTTGACGCTCAACGCTGTATGATTCGAGTAGTTCCGGACCGGCAAGACCTTTGAGAACATACGCGACTTTCCATCCGAGGTTGAAGGCGTCTTGAATGCATGTATTCGACCCGAGGCCATTCATGGGTGGGTGTCGATGGACAGCATCTCCCAGGCAGAATCTGTGACAGCGTAAGTTCAACAACGGCGACGATTTCGGAATCCCCTCTAAAGGCTTACACTTTCCCCTTCGAATACTGCTCCGCGACAGTGTCGTTGATCCGCCACTTGGAGACACCGAGGATCTCGACCGGGATAGAGTCGTCGCCAATCAACTCCTTGATACGGGCCAGCCATTGTTCGTTGGTCGGTTTGTGGTCGACCCACGCGGCCTTTCGGTCGGGGAAGACGACAAACATCCATTCGTCCCAGGGCTTCACCATGCGCACCACGCAGATCCACGCCCAGTCCGGGTGTTCCTTGTCCGGCTGCATGATCCAGTGAAGGTTACCCATCCGAGCATCCATGAGGTGAGCCATGTCCGCCCTGACAACGACATTGTACGCGATACCCTTGTCGGGTCTTTGTATCAACGGTAAATCTATCTGGGTTGCCACTCGGCTTCGAGCCCCGTCCGCACCAAACAGATATCGACAGCGGATTTGGAAATCGACCCCGTTGAGCTTGTCCCTCAGTGACGCCAGGATCCGACCGGTTTCCTTGTCTTCGACGAACGAAACGAACTCGGTATCAAACCGGCATTTGAACCCATGAAGCGTCGCATATCGGACCAAGATGGGCTCCAGAAGTGTTTGCGGCAAGTCGACAGGTCCGCAAGGACTGGCTTTCTCATAGTCGCCCTTTTATGGATGAAACACGATCAGCGTTAAGTTCACTCACCATTTTTCAGACACGAGTGGATCATTCACCTTTTGCTCCGGATCATTGCCCCATGAATACATCCTGCCAAACTCTTCCCCGGCAAACGAGTGTGCCCACCTCACGTGCTGCATGCTCCCATTCGGGGTTGCGACTTGCTTGCAGTCTCTCTCGAGGTCAATGTCCCTCAGGCATTCCGATTACGACTTAGTCTGAAAGCCCCTGGAATAGCGAGGACAGAACTTACCCATGGCAGCCATATTGGTGATGTGAGCTCTTGGTGTGTCGGCCGTTGTTGAGGCTATGGCGATGAGGATGCCCTGTATTCCTATAACGCATCATCGATTGAGTCTATGCGAGAGGTAAAAGTGCGACGACTCTCCTTACCTTGCGATCCTAGAAAACATGCCAAAGAAGCACCAGCTGGGCCTGTACCAACAATGAGCGCGTCTGTATCGACGACTCTACAGCCATTGTCACCGTCTTGATTGGCCAGAGAGATGTGGTTAATATCCGCAACCATGTTGGTTAAAATGCTGTGGTGAAGGGGGTGAGGTATAGGTATATTGAACAGACAAGACTCTTGTGTATTCAGCGTAAATCGACTTATAATAGATCAGATCCTGTGGTGTCGTGTGTCTGTCTGGTTCACAGAATGGATCCACATCCTGGACAATGGGATCCCAGGCTATACCTGAATCGGTGTCGGGAGGAGAGGGGGTGCATTTCGGCCCGTGGTTGCAGACTCGGAAACTTGAAGGAATGCCCAGTCTTACCTGCAGATGGAGGCTGGGGGGACATTTTCAAGGTGGAAATCGAAAGCCATTGCCGTATGATCTGTAATCTCGAAGATTAAATCTGTGGTTGGCTCGAAAGCGTAAGAGGAACTCTTCGAGGGAAATGAGGGTGGTGTGACCCTTTTGCTCCTGGTAAGTGTCGAATAGCAATGAGCAGGACAATTGACGTTACGAAGAATATCTCAGTGCTGTCTCTTTGGAAGAGCTTGTGGTAATGGGTATCCCAATGTATTGATATCGCACCGTGACGCCTCAAAGTCCGGACCGCCATCAGTCCTCTATTGTTGTATCGCCATGCCACCCTTCGACAATCCCGGATACGTGAGTCCTAGGCCTTGGATATCCTGTAAGAACGTCCGAACGGATCTACAAAGAGGTGTGCTAACATTCTCCCCGTTGCGTAGAAGCGATATGCTGAGCTCGAGGATCTCTGAAATCTGCAGCAGAGGTATGAAGCCTCCGTCAGGCACCGTCAAGCATGGGACCCTTCCTTTGTCCCAGTATCCGATTAGAGAACCAGAAAATAGGGCCGAGTCTTCAAGCCCCCCATCGATTGGATCCAGACCCTGGTACTGCTTGGCTGCGAGGTGCTCACAGTTACCGAGAGACGGTTTGGAAGTACAGTCGCGGTCGTCGATATTGCTCTCGTCGGTTTGAGCAGCCATCCCGTAGGCCCAAAGGAGCAAGGCTGCCCGTGCCACTGCCAACGGCCACCACAAGGGCCTAGCTGTCCCTTCTGCAACTATCCGGAGGGTGTGCATGATTTGTCCGGCATGAAGGAGCGCTCGCGCTGCTCCTGAAGTCTTTGCCCACCTCCTAAATGAAGGCATCAGCATCCTGCCCTCCACAAAACCTTCCTTCCCGGCAAAGAGCTGCACGTCATCAAATGACACATAGAGCTCCATGGCTATCAGGTGTGCCATCAGAATGCACGACAAGTCGGTGCCGCAACAGATAGGAGTGACGTGTGGCATCACTCGTCGATATAAGAGATGCCATTTGACCAGGAGATAATGAAGTTCCTCACGTCGAAGCTGGCCATACTCGGTAGATGCAGACATCGTACATGTTTCGGGGTAGAATTCTTCTTCCTCGGGCACAAATCTCTTGGTTTGGCTATACTGTGACACCAGCGTTTGAATGCTGCACAGGAGCAGTCGAACTTCAAAGGGAGTAACAGCGTCCTGAAATTGGAAAATGTTGCCAGACAGAAAGCGTCGGTGGAAAGCGGCCAGTGAATAGGGGCACTTTAATGTTGCCACTGTCGACGATGTCGGTGTCGTTAGCTCGGGTTGGTGCAATTGAAGCAAATCCTTCCATGCATTGCCACTCGATGCAGCAAACAAGGCCTCATTGCTAGGCATCGGACAACGCATCTCGGTAAAAGACAAAGTCGTGGGTACGCCATTGAAAAGACTAATCTCCTGCTCCACGACATACCACACATACGCCAATCTGGAATGATCATGTCAGAAACACAATAAATGTTGACAAGCGTACAACGTACCGCCGGCGTGTCTCTGTCATGACCCAGTCTCTCCATTCAAAATCGACACCCGAGAGATTGATCTCGAGTATTCTTTGCTGAGCTCGTTCATGAAGGCCTCGCCGAGACATCATCTGTTATCATATCAGCCATGTCACAGCTAGGAGCAACGAATTTACCGTCGTATATGAACTTCTCAGGGCTTCTGCAAGTTCCATCTGTCTCTT
Organism: Fonsecaea pugnacius; assembly: GCA_011800825.1. Classification (NCBI taxonomy): domain Eukaryota; kingdom Fungi; phylum Ascomycota; class Eurotiomycetes; order Chaetothyriales; family Herpotrichiellaceae; genus Fonsecaea; species Fonsecaea pugnacius. The sequence continues at coordinate 25,194 of WJFF01000252.1, read as the reverse complement.
GTTACCTGACCAGATGCCAAATGCAGTTATCAGAATCGCGGTGCTGGTGAGATATATGTCTTTGGTCTGATTCGCATCTCTCAGGAAAATCTCGTAAAGTACTTGCAGGATAATGCTTGCTAGGTCGGTAGCAAAGGTTTGAACCTCTGGCACTGGAATCATCAGAGCCCCAGACACGAATGTACTCAGCAGCTGCAATTGCATTCCAGGTCCATTGTAAGGCATGGTATGATTCTGATTCAAGGTGCCAGGATGTGTGATGGGATAGAATACAGCAAGTTGGGAGAGATAGGCATCAAAGATAGTCTGGACCGTCCTCAGAGGCGGAAAAGTTGTAGGGATTCTTCCCATCTGGTCCTTATCGAGCACTTTTGCCAGGACGATATGGATGGTTGCCATAATCGAGTCTCGTGCTTCTTCTGGTATGGGAACGCTGGCATTGTTTTTATGGGATTGGCCAAATTCATCCACCTTTGCCCAAGCCTGCTTGCTTTGAAGAAATTCACAAATGACAGAAGTTCTGAGGGGATTCCCTTTTGGATCAGGTTTATAAAGCTGGGGATAATTCTCGTACCTCTCGCGGTCGTCGATCGAGATGTCCGAGCCCTGTGTATGGTTCTCAGGGCTTTCGCTCGTTGAGATGATTTGGGAGGGGTGTAAGAGATCAGCTGTATAGGATGTGTCAAGGAAGAGGCCTGGTCCGCCCTGTTCGTCGAAAAAGAGCGAAAAGTCGTCCCAAGCCGGGCTAAACGTGCCAGTCACCGAAGGTTCGTTGCCTTGCCACCCAGAATCTGAATTCGGAGCGTCTTTTGGAGAAGATTGATCTTCACTGACGAGAGGGTACAAGTTGTCCGGCAAACGAAAATCCTCGGCTGTACTGGCCGCAGTGGGAAGAAGTGTGGCATCGGCTAAGCAGATATCCGTAGCTGTTGAAGGTGCATTCTTTGACAATTTGTTAGACGAGCCGCGATTCAAAAGCGGGAGGGCGAAGCGCAACATACATTGGCCTGTGGTCTTAGAGGGACATTCTCCGAACCTCCACGGGTTCGTTCAAGCACTCCCGAAAGTCTTCGCTCACGTAACGAGGGGTCGACACATAACCTCTTGAACGCGACGTGGTCCCTTTCCAAAGTGCAAGCCGAATTCTGCTTGTTGCATCTGCCGCAAGGAGACTTTCCATCGCACCGTACTTTCATCCTTGCGCACCGATCGCAGGCGGCAACTGTTCTGATGGGCGCCTGGGTTTCCAGCCCACTGTTTGGACCCATGTGTGCACGAACTGGGGGCAAAATACCGTGACTCTTCTCATGGCGCTTCAGCGCATCCCTATATGCGCACTGTTCAGTCGGGGTTGTAGAAGTAGTTGAGCAGAAAGCGCATACTTTCGCGCAAACTTTTGCGAACAAACTCCACACGAGTATGAACGAAATGGATTATCTGGCGTGGAATATTTTAGCATTGTGGTTGTAGTTGTGGGGGTGTTGCAATACTCACGGATCTGCCGATGCCGTTGGAGATGTTCACTTCTCGAGAACTCTTTCGAGCATTGATTACATTGGTGTTTGGGCCGCTCTTTTCCAGACATTTGGACAGGCGATTGTAAACCACACCCGGGCTGAATACATCAGATGGTTGTGTTTTCTAACGGGAAAAGGCATCAGACGTGCGAAATAGGCAAGTCAAAGGTGTAGTTCAGGAGGTCTGAATCAAAAGTGCAAAATAGAGGGAAAAAAGTAACAAAGTGGAGAGCAATAGCCTTAACAGCAACGATTTGCGACGCCACACGTAACCGTGTCGGAGGGTTCAGTCCCGTCAAGCACCGAATGGACGGGGAAGAAAAGGAAGAGCCAAGGTTTCGCCGCAATATCTCGGTCGTCAGCTAAGTTCCAAGTACCTCCATGTGACTCGCAGCCGATTATTGGCGGGTTGGCTCTGGTTACTGGTAGGAAAGAGGAACAGAGAAGGCGAGGGCAGATAAGGCTAAGCGACCTCTCCATGCCAAGGCAGGTCGAGGGATGCAGGAGCGGGGTTTCGAATCCGTTTGTTTCGGAAACCACACAGGCTCAGCCTATGTACGAGGATTAAGACATTGGAGCCGTTTTTATCGTGGGCCGCTATATCTCCCCTGTTGGCAGTGACCTGCTTCCTCTTATTTTGCGATGTGATTGAGGTATCTGCAGGCGTGATCTTGTTCAAAATGTTGTGGGTGCTTCCTGAGCCAGACAGATTCAGCGTCCACCATTTATCGTGTTAAAGGAGCACCGCTGTCGACTGAACTTGAGGATATTATCCCCGTACCCCAGGGCAAACTGCTGCAGGTCGAAGTTGGGGAGATGCGGGGACTGGCAAACGTCGACAATTGGAGATGGAAGCACGCTAGTTACGCTAGTAAAGCCACCATGCCACATAAGCCAATCACCATGGGTCACTTCTATACACTAACGTGGCTTCGGTTAGTAACTTTGTTCCTACTTTGGCAGCGTGTGTGGGGTGTCACGTGGTAGTTATTTTGCTCTACCAGGAACTCTGGTCCGTCTAAGGAAGCAAAGTCCAGGCTTCTGTGAGGCTGCGCCCATGCAAGAAAGTGTCCCCAGCAAATACTAGAATGACTGGTGAGAATCGCAGACACGGAATAACGCAGCGGTTTCAGACCAGATTTCACCGCCAACTTCATTGTTGACGTGGTAGGCGCTCTTGGTTCACGCTTAAACTACTCAGACCTGTATAAATAGTAGGAAAATATAGGTGATAGCTGAGTTCCAGGCTGTCGATTTCGCAAGGACCAATTCGACGGCCTCTCTGACTCATTGCGGCCGTCATCGTGGCAAGCATGTTACATACTCTTTTATGCCTTTGCAACCGCTCTACTCGGTACAGGTATACCGCCACCAAGACGATTCTACTCTTCCCTTCGGCTATGCTAGACCTATTTTACAACGGTATAAGTCAAGAGGAACTCTGTCGAGGGCACCAGGTCACAATGCGCTGTGCATCGACATCCCAGCTCTCCCCCACCCCCACCGGTCCGATCGGGGGGTTTGTGGGGTTTCTTGCGTTCAGTCTGCCCCCTGGCTCACTATTGGATCATTCCAACCACAAAGGGAGCCAAGCATGATTATGCTTATTGGCTCCGGTCACTTCGCCAACCCACTGAATGTTCGCACAGAAGCGGCTAGTTCGTTATCTTCTGAATACTTGACCTTGGCTCGCGCGAGGCTGCTCAACCCCAGACTCGCTTCTCAGCGGGCAACAGCAGTGGTGCCTTGGGCAGGGTCTTTAATTGTACATCAATCTGCAATACGAGGTGGGGGCGCTAGACTATCTTCCTCTTTCTGGCCCGTGACCCCGTCTGGAGAAGGACATGGAGTCGCCAATCTGGGGAAGGACATACAAATATGGCCCATTGTACCCTGCGAGCGTGGGCTGATCATTCAGCTCTCGAACCCGCTTCGCCAAAGTTGACAGAACTCCGCAGCCATGACGGCCAAGACAGACAGTGAAATTGACGTCGAGAAGCTTTCGAGCAACCCCGAACCAGAAGCAACTCATCTGGAGCGGCCAACCATTGACTTAGGCAACGAGGCTGTCCTGCTCGATGTCACTGCCGGCCATATTGATGCTGCTCTTCTCGCTGGCTTGAAGCTGGCTAAAGATGGACATGTAAGACCAAAGCCCGTTTCCTCCGGTCGACCAAAGGCTCAATAGAGTTGACGTCCTTTACAGACAGTCCTGATTCCGCAGCCCTCAGAGGATCCAAATGACCCTTTGAATTGGTCTCCCTTCAAGAAGCATATGATTCTCGTAATACTGGGCATCGCGGCTGGCTTGGGTGATCTCACATCTACCTTGGGTATCCCTCCGATCATCTTACAGGGCGCCAAATGGAACCTATCTCCCTCCGTTGTCAATTACAACAACAATCTCAATGTTCTCATGCTGTAAGTACTCCCCCCACCACGAGAATTCACAGCTGAGATGTGTGGTTAGTGCCATCGGCGGCCTCTTTTGGGTCCCGTTTGTATATTTCTGGGGCCGAGCTCCAGTATTGTTCTGGACGACACTAGCTGGCACGCTCTTCTCCCTGGGTACCATCCTCACGGATGACTTCGACACCTACTACGCTCTTCGCGCGCTGCAGGGCTTTTGTCTCTCCTCCGTCCAGGGCATTGGCCTCAACTTTATCAAGGACATGTTCTTCTTCCACGAACATGCCCGCAAGATCGGCATCTGGGCCGCCATCTTCCTGACCGGCCCCTATCTTGGCCCGCCCTTTGGAAATTTCATCATTGCCGGCACTGGTGGATACATCGGCTGTCTGTGGCTCGGCTTTGCGTGTTGTTGTGTCAATCTAGCTCTCATTATCTTGTTCTCGGACGAAACATGGTACAAACGCGAGGTTCCGATCGAAGACCAGCCAGCTCGTGGTCAACGACTATTTCGCGTGGTTGGCATCTGGCAATTGACCATCCAGAAGGGGTATTTCCTGTCTATTCCAGAGTCGTTTCATCGACTGTTCCGAGTTTTCCTCAAACCCATCATCATTCCGAGCATGATCTACTTGTACGTATACCCTCTGAATCCTCATCTACGGAGCTAACATTCTATGCAGCGGTATCAATATCATGTGGGCCGTCGGCATCAATATCGGGACTTCGATTCTGTTCACCGTCCCCAGAGAAGCGGGAGGATATGGCTTCGGGCCAAACGCATTGGGGGCGATCTGTCTGACACCGGCAGTCGGCACCATCCTAGCAGAAATCTGGGGTCACTTCTTCAACGACTGGCTCGCGAATCGCTACATCAAGAAGCACGAAGGCGTGTTTGACCCCGAAGCCCGTCTCGTCACAAACTACGTCGCAGCCGCCCTGATGGTCCCGGGCCTCGTCATCCTCGGCGAGGCCCTGCAGCATACACTCCACTACAGCGCCATCATCATCGGCTGGGGCGCGTACACGGCGGGCACACTGGCCGCGTCTGTCTCGTTGACGGCGTATCTGCTGGATGCGTACCCCATCGCTGCTGGGGAAGTCAATGCTCTGCTCAACTTTGCCCGAGCCATCAGCGGGTTCTCGGTCGGGTATTTCCAGGTGCAGTGGGGTGCGAAGGTCGGGTATGATGGGTCTTTCGGGACGCAGGCGGCTATTGTCGGCGTTTCTGTGAGCATTATTGTCATTCTCCATATCTACGGCGGTCGAATGCGTGCCAAGGGCGGTCACATATGAACGACAGTCTCAAGGGTGATCTGTTGGTGCTGAGCCTCGCGCTCCAATCAGCCATTCCGGAAGAGAGACTGGCTTCTGTGTGGAATTGTCTTGGAGCATTAGATTTTATGATGCAGACCCTTTAAGTCTGATATCGCACAGCGGGGCCCGGGCTCTATTGTCACGGTCAGATACAGGTATAAGAATCAACCAATGTTAAACTATGTGCACAATATAAAATGCCCGAGTCATTCCAGTAGAATAAGAGGACATCCATTCCCGCAATAACATCTCATTCACTCTAGAAAGTCACAAATCTTCCTCCTGCTTCAACAGCTTCGCATTATTCGACGTCTCAAACATACTCAGAATCTGACTGTGTGCGACCAAGAGGATGCCCCCTCCGGGACAGAACCGCAGAAGCTTCGCAGTCAGGCCTTTATACAGACCGCGAACACCCTCTTCGCGCGCCACCGTGACCAACGCCGGAAAGGCCCAGTTATATTTGGCCACCACACCTTTTGCCCGGGTCGATGCTTGGATCCTCGTCTTGACCACGTCCAAAGGCGTGTTGAGCGCGGTGCCCAGACTGCCGCCGATCGCACCGGTGACGAAGTTCGTGAGGGTCTGCTCGAAATCCGTTGTTGGGGTGGGAAGCGCCGCCTTGACTTTGAAGATACTCCCAAAATACCCGGCGTTCCAGACGACGTGGCGCCACAGGGTGCTCTCGAAGCCTTGGTACAGCACGAGGAGTCCCTCGCTCTTGACGACGTGGGCCACGCACCGCGTCACGGACTTGTATCTGCTCGCGACAGAGGGATCCTGTAGTCGGACTTTGACGAGCTCGAACGGCGTCACCACCACAGCTTCCACAGCACCGGCGCTCGAGCCGGCCAGCAGCACCACGGACTGGTTGACTTTCGGAGCGCCGAGGAGGCTCAGGTACTGTCTTGTGAAGATGTCGTTGGACGAGAATTTGACTGCTCTAGAAGAGAGAGACATGGTCAAGTCAGCCGGCCTGCGTTATCAATGCGTCTCATGTCATGACTGGGATAGAGACAGACCTTTTCGGAGTTTCCATCAGGATGGGAACGGTTATGCCACGGTATAAGCGTCGGAATCTGCCATGTTCGTCAATTAGGTTCTTTTGCTCCGAATCGCCAGTGTAGTGTGTAATGGGAGAAATACCCTTCATGTCTGATGATCTTTGCGAAGCAGTCCACCACACCCCGGTACGATTCTGTCGAGAGGCTCTTCGATCGCTGCAGTTGTCTTTCGCAGGGTCAGACCCATGTTTGAGATCAGTAATGAGTGTACCTACAGTCTGGTCTTGACGACGTCCAAGGGATACCTAGCCGTACACTTATCAGCCCGTGTATCGTCCCCATGTCTCATGCATCTGGTACTACCAGAGGCACTGTAGTGGTACACACATGATCAAAATCTGAATAACAGCACAATCTCATTTCAGTCAGTCAGCGAACCACCTCCCGCCACGCCTCGCAACAAGACCATAGCCATCGCCTTCGTCATGCCCACGTACCTCCGAAACACCCGCCCCAGCTCCTGAAGAGATTCAGGGACAGCTCTGTCAGCGCAAACTCTCTTCCCTTCGCTTGGTATGGTTCAAGTTCACGTACCGGCCGCAAACTCCTGCGCAAACGTCACGTTTCTTTTCTGAGCCATAACGTTTCTTGTCTAACAAGATAGTCTTCTGGGAATGCACGCTCGGAAACGCCTGAAGCAATTCAGCGAGGCTTGAGATGTCGTCATTCCGTTCCCACGGCACAGTATCTACGGGGGTCGGTATGGCCCTGCTTTGATACTGTGCATGTGTTTGGTGGCCTAGCCAATCAAAGGATATCCCACTGTAAGCTGAATCCGGGAATCACCTACGAGTACGAGTGTGCCACAAACCCCTGTAGTTGGATGCTTGGGTGCCATACCTAGGAAGCCAGGGAGCAGCCCGATGTGATGTGGGGAGGTGGCCTAATGATACTACTAGATTAAGTAGGTATGGACTATCGAGGTATAGCATTGTGGATCTGGAGTGCTTCTGGCAATTCCCCCACATCAAACTACATCCTCTGCAGGACAAACCTTTGTCAATGATATCAAACAGCGTCAGATCACCGAGGTCACGAGTAGTCTATTTGTCCGTATCAAGGATCGTAGCTAGATTGTTACAAGTCCCCCTTTAACATCCCCTTTAGAATCATCCCGCCCTGGAGCCCTAAATCTATGATGAATTGCCTTCTCAGCCACTTCACCACCGCACGTCGAGACTGGTGTCAACTGGGACTTCTTATGAGCATACCCTCCACGCCTCTTCGTCAGCCGACCGCACCGCTAGCTCTCAACTCGTGAATCTTTTCAGGAGCAAAGCCCAGAGTGGTACTCAGAATCTCATCCGTATGCTGTCCAAGTAGAGGGGGTGGCGATCGTATCGAAGGCAGGGATCGTGAATACTTGATCGGCGTGTTGACCAGGTCTATCACACCGCAGCTCGGGTGGTCCACTGAGATGACCATATCTCGGGCTCGGACTGCGCATTTTGGTCAGCATGCATTCAGCCAAGTGGTGGGAAACTTACCATGTTCATGATTGAGCGTGTCCATCAGGTCGTTGACTTTAGCATATGGAAGACCTGTGCCGTCGAAAATGTCGAGCCACTCTTGTGTCGTCTTCTGCCTGGTAATCTCCTCGATGGCCGGTTCCAGGACGTCCCGATTTGCAACTCGTGCGGCGTTCGTAGCAAAACGCCCGTCCTTCGCCCATTCCTGCTTCCCTAGCCCTGAGCATAGAATTCCGAAGAGTCGATCGTTGCCGCCGCCGAAAAGAACGTCTCCGTCGGACGTCTTGAATGCTCGATAGGGGACGACGGAAGCTGAAAATCAGAATTAGCTCAAGAGACGAACGACCAATCTGAGAACCATACGATGTGCAGTCCCCCATCTGCCGCTGTCCCTCTTTTTCGAGATCAAGACTGATTCGGCCATGTTCGACAATGTGGCAACCTGGCAATCGCTCAGACACACATCCAGATGTTGTCCTCGATTCGAGTTGTGCCGCTCGAGAAGTGCCGCCATGATACTGTTGCAAGCGTACATGCCCGTGGTCAGATCTGTGACCGCACAGCCAACCTTGACCGGCGGTCCATCTCTCGTCCCCGTGATATGCATCAATCCCATCTCTCTGCCGATACAATTAGTGCCCTTTGCCGTGTATGGGACCATGTTCAAAACCTCACGCTTCCACCATCACGTCATACCCAGCCCGGTCGTGGTATGGCCCGTACTGGCCGTAGCCGGTGATGCTCGCGTATATCAGCCGAGGATTCGTCTTCTCCAATGTGGCAAAGTCCAGTCCATATCTCTTTAGTGTACCAGGTAAAAAGTTCTCGACAAACACATCGGCGGTTTGTGCCAGCTCCCGGATGATCGCTGCGCCTTCTGGATGCTGAAACGACACACCCACCGACTTCTTGTTGCGATTGACCTTACGATTCCATGTTAGATTGCCTTAAACTGCAGCAATATTCGCATGCTCTCACCGAGAGGTAATATGCACTTTCGCCGGGACCGCTCCGGCCATCGAGGTAAGGGGCGTAAGGGGGACCCCATTGTCGCGTGTCGTCGCCGCGGATGGGATGCTCGATTTTTGTGATCTCGGCGCGTCGAGGATATCAGCAGAGAAGAGGAGATCGGGTCTATCGTCTTCACTCACCCAAGGTCGCCAAGAATTTGCGTGCAATACGGCTGGAAACCCGTTAGTTGGAGGAACACGAAAAGATGATGGCAACCTACTCCAGCTAGGACTCTTGAAAGATCCACGACCTTGATTCCCTGCAACGGGAGGCTCCTCTCAGAGGATGATGTTGCAATCCTTCTAGAAGGCGCGAACCTCGTTCTAGGGACCAGCCGCGAAAGTTGTCTCCCGGTAGCCGTGACAGGAATCATGTTGGAGGTTTTCTCTCAGCAGGACATTGCTCAGGAAGGGAAATTCCTCAAAGTGTCTCCGACGACTCTGAGCATCTTTGTTGGTATAGCCAGACTGTGCAATATGCTCGTTCGGACAATCAAACAAAGCGTTTGGTATCATGTGGGTTCATCATCGCAATTGGGAAACTGGCAAATTGTTGACTCTTTGGGGTGCCTACGCTACCATTTTCCAGGGACTCGGGGTGCCTGAGAAGGATTGCAGGTGGGGCCTACGGGGGCGACACCCGCCTAACTCGATGCCTACTGCGCAAGTCGGTGTCTGTGTCTCGTCTGGAGAATCAGTCGCGATGGCATCCACGGTATCTTGAACTAACTATGTGATGGTAGCCTCCAGCCAACTGCTTGTCGAAATACGCTGCCGAACCACAATGTCGAAACTGCGGATATTCCTACACTGCCGTGGAGGCACGAGAAACCCGTTCACGGTCGTCTCTCCTCAATTTCGGTCATTCTCCAGCAGTCGTTCCCGATGTCGGATCAACAAATTCTGGACTTCGCCCCTCGAAGCCGTCGCCGACATCAAGAGTGGCGACACGGTCCTCGTCGGCGGGTTTGGGCTATCTGGAGTACCTATGACCCTGATCAACGCCCTTCGTGATCACCCAGAAATCAAAGATCTCACGGTGGTTTCCAATAATGCTGGGATGCCAGGCATAGGACTCGGTCAACTACTGGACACAAAGCAGATCAGCAAGATGATAGCCTCGTACATTGGGGAAAACAAAAAGTTCGAGTCCATGTACTTATCCGGCGAGCTCTCGTTGGAGCTCACGCCGCAGGGGACAATGGCCGAGAGATGTGCAGCCGGGGCAGCAGGTGTGCCTGCATTCTACACTCCAGCCGCCTTCGGAAGTATAGGTAAGAGACCCGGATAGCCAGCCACTGTTTTCAGGGAACTCAAATTCGTCATAGTTCAGACGGGAGAGCTCCCAGTGCGATACAAGCGAGACGGCTCGGTCGACCTCATGTCCAAACCTCGCGAGACACGCAGCTTCAGAGGAAAGGAGTTTCTGTTGGAAGAGTCAATCTTTGGAGACGTCGCGCTGATCAGAGTCGACAAGGCTGATCGAATGGGGAATTGTCGGTTTCGAAAAGCACAGAACAATTTCAATGAGGCCATGGGGAAAAATGCAAAGCTGACAATCGTCGAGGCGGACCATCTCGTCGAGGCTGGAGATATTGCTCCCGAGGACATTCACCTGCAGGGAATCTATGTCGATAGAGTCATACAAGCGACGGTGCCCAAGGAAATCGAGAAGTTTACATTTGCCAAAAGTCCAGAGGAGCAGTTGCAACAAGGTCAGTCGTTAGAATAATCAGGTGCAGATTTATACTGACAAACAACCAGTAGATGCTGCATCGGTCCGAAGAGAACGCATCGTGAAACGAGCATCCAAAGAGCTCAAGGACGGAATGTATGTCAATCTCGGCATCGGCATGCCTCTGCTGGCACCAAACTTTGTTCCCGATGGTGTCGAAATCGTGCTTCAATCGGAAAACGGCATCCTGGGAATGGGTAGATATCCAGATCCCGGACAAGAGGACCCGGATCTCATCAACCCAGGCAAGGAGACTATCACGCTGAGCCCCGGAGCGTCAGTCTTTGGGAGTCATGAAAGCTTTGGGATGATCAGAGCCGGGAAAATCAACCTGACCATGCTGGGGGCACTTCAAGTCAGCGCCAACGGAGGTAAGCTCAATAATGCGCGACGACTTTGGGATACGACCTAACTCCTGACAGATCTGGCGAACTTCATGCTGCCGGGCAAAGTGAAAGGAATCGGTGGTGCGATGGACTTGGTGGCCAACCCACAAGAGACTAAGGTTGTCGTTCTCATGGTATGTGGCTTTCTCAATAGATGCGGATCTCGGTACTGACATTTATCGCCAGGACCATGTCGACAAGAAAGGGAACCCCAAGATTCTGCCCGGTGAGTTTCGTCCCCGTCTCACTGGAACCGTGATTATTAACAGATGTGTAGCCTGCACATTTCCCTTGACTGGGAAGCGATGCGTCTCCCGGATCATCACCGACCTTGCTGTATTCGATGTTCAACCGGACGGGCTGGTGTTGATAGAAGTGGCCGAGGGAAGCAGTGTGGAGGAGATCAAAAGCAAAACAGCCGCGGCATTTACCGTGGCGGATGATCTGAAAACTTTCTAGATATCAGACACAAGATGAACCAGGAGATCGTGGAGGGACTGCCCTATACAGGCACTGAAGTGCTGGAAGATGATATGGCATATAACCTGTTCGTAAAACTTGGTCTTCTCCATTCTGAGATATAGAGAATCTTGACTTTTATTAGGTGCTTGACTTTCTATACTGCTTCTCCAATATTCCAATATTCACAATGATACGCGGACCATAGAATAAGTGACTGCTGTGGTATTATTCTCTCAAGGCTAGGACATCATCGACCATTCGCGTCGAGGATCCCAGGTAATTGACCGGATCACACAACCTCCTCAGCTCATCCATGCCCAAAGCATCAACGATGGACTTGTCACGACTCAACACCTCCAATAAGGAGGTCTTGTCCTGAACTGCTTCCTGACATGCCTGATACACCACGTCATGTGCCTTTTGTCGACCGATGAACGGCGCAAGGCCCATCATGACAGCCTCCCCGACGATGAGGCCGGTCGTAGAATTCAAGTTTGTCAACATCTGCCGCTCGTCGACAACGAGACCAGAAAGAGCGAAAGCCGCCTGGTGCAGAGCCCCAACCGCCACGGTAAAGCTTTCAGGCACGGCTATCCATTCGAGGTGCCACGGCCCAGAAGCCCGTTCAAAGTCCGCGATCATGGCGTCCAGGCCCAAGCTCGCGTTCGATCTCAAGACCTTCGACGCTGCCAGTATCAACTCGCTGGAGATGGGATTCCGCTTCTGCGGCATAGTGGACGAGGCACCGCGATGAGGCACGAACGGTTCCGCGACCTCTGCGAATTCGTTCGAGCACATGATCATGAGATCGAGTGCGATTTTCCCAACGGTTCCGCCAATCAATGCGAGAAAGTTGAGCGTCTCTGCGATCCCGTCTCTGGCGACATGCCACGAGATTGGGGGATCTGACAGCCCGATCTCCTTGGCTAGTTCCTTCCGCACCACTATCCCTTCCTCTCCAGCTCCAAGCGAAGCCAGAGTCCCAGCTGCACCGCCATACTGGACCATGAGGGCACGAGGCTGTATCTGTCTGAGTCTTTCGCGGTGTCGATACAGGCTGGAAAGCCATACCGCGCACTTATATCCGAACGTCACCGGAAGGGCATGTTGCAAATGTGTGCGTCCCGCCATGGGCGTCATTTTGTACCTCTCGGCGAGAGACTCCGTGGCCTTGATCACCCGGTTAAGTTCGCTTTCCACAATCGACAAGCCCGACTGGATCTGCAGCATTGACGCCGTGTCCATGATATCCTGCGTCGTGGCTCCCCAGTGTAGATACTTGCCAGCGTAGTCCCCACACATGGCGGCAAGCTGCCGTACCAGCGGGAGGATCGGGTACCCGACGATTTCGGTCTCGTCGCTGAGACGGGAGAGGTCAAGCGACGAGGCCCGCGCCTTGCTGGCTATCTGGTCCGCGGCGTCTTGCGGGATGATCTTTGCTCTCGCCTGAGCTTTCGCAAGCGCGACTTCGACGTCAACACATCGTTCGAGATAAGCTGTGTCGCTGAAGACCTGGGGTTCAGATTCCGAGTTAGTCCTCATCTTCTGCCCACGACAAAGAGCTCACGTACCTTGCGGATCTGCTCCGTCCCAAAAAGATTTCGGAAAACCCGAGAGTCGATCGCACTAACTCCCGACATTTGTCGACAGCGTCTCGTCAACACTTGCCGCACGCTGGAATTGTTGAGCCTGACGTGCAGCGTCGATACAAGCATTCTGGTCGATGTTGACTTTGTCTCACTCGTTGGAGATATTCCCTCCAATCCAAAAGAGCCTGCATGTACCTGGTATTCGGCAATTGAAAAGAGCCTGGCCTCTCTAGGTGGAAGGTGTGAGGAATTGCCAGATCCGGCTAGGCCGGACACACAACAGGTGTGGGATCCAAATATGTGGGGGACCACTAGGATACACACGATCGGAATGGTTATACCGAGTCCAGCGTCGCTGAGGAAGGGAATCCCCATGTCATAACCCACTTTGTGCCGGGATAGTTCGACGATGCCATGGGCCAGCAGACTTTGTTGAGTAGAAACCTGATGAGTGGCCGTATAGTCTTTGGTCTTAGTAACTAGGTGCGTGATAGCCACCAGCAACCGTCTCAACTTGTGGCCTTTCAACGGTGCGTCTTCCCATCTAGGCTATCTTTTGGGTCCGCGGAGTTCAACCATATATTACTTCCGGGGTACGAGACTCGATTATTCCCACTTCCCATATCTCAGAACACGAGAGTCGAAACTCCCATACTCGATCCTTGATTCATTGATTTACTATTGCTAGTTGACCGGCACAAGACCAAGATGCGGCAAGAGCCTCTCCCGTATGTAGTCCTCGGCATCATGAAATTTAACTCCTAGTTTCACCACTTGCGGATCTGGCAACGACACGCCCGGATGCATCCCAACGTCATTGTAGAAGCGGAACATGGTATCTCTTTCCGGCACGCCCGTCGTCGGGAGCACCACATATTCAACGTTCCTCCCAGACACTGCATCGCTCAAAGTTAGCCATCTGATGATTCCTCTGGGGGTTTGGACAAGAATTACCCTTTTTGGCCGCCGCGACAATGTCTTTCGGCCTCACTCTTGCATTGCTGGCTTGCAGGTATGCACCGTCCAGTTCTTCTTTCTTTTCTTCCCACTGGTCGAAAATTGCCTTGACGATGGCAGAGAGGTCTTTCTCTACATACAACATCGTAACTTGAGACAGGCCCTGTCAGCATGTGTCTCCGCGATCGTTTCATCGATTAAGTGACTTACGCTCAGCATCCGGCTCGATGATGGGTTGTTTGAAAATGATCGTGTCTGTCTCTTTATTGTACGACATGTGTCCTCGTAGCACCATGTTCTCGTAGAAGTTGCCCGTGTACAGAAAGGTTCCGTGCAGGCCGAGTTCGCGAATGTAACCGTCAACGAGGTGCTTTCCTAGCGACAGAAGTCAGTTAATGCCACACCTGACAGGAGCAGTTTGATTCCCCGATACCTTCATAAAGCCGTGTAAAGAACTTGCCGCCGGACAGTGCATGGGAGCTGGGCATGGTGCTCCAGATGAAACACTCCACCGTGCCTGCATCATGCGCGGCCTTTGCGAGATTGCGACCCTGCTGCTCCTCGCTCATCGGGTCATCAATAATTGCCTGTGGTGACCGTTAGTTGGAGCGAGCGTATTTAAAAACAACCAGCGAGCCGTACTGGGTCGTAAAAATTGGTCACCGCGAACACTCCCCAGCATCCTTTAACCGCCGCGGGAAGGCTCGATGGATCAGTGAGATTGCCTTGGACGAGCTCGGCTCCCGCGTCTGCCAGGGTACGTGCAGCTTTCGACTCCGTGTTGCGAGTGAGACATCTCACGGTATATTGTTCAGGATAGTGCAATAGTAACTTTGCAACCGAGCCACCTATAAGCGGTCAGCAGTGATTTATTTTGCGCGGACTCAAATCTTGCCTTGGTTGCCGGTGGCACCTGTGACGAGGACCAGCTTTGGCATGATTGAATGAGCGATTTCACTTTCCTGGGAACGTTGCACCCTTTGAAACTTCGAAACAGCTGTAGCCTTGGAGTAGATAAGATCTCGGCGGTCGTGAGGTATGGCCTTCGTGTTATCGACGCAATTCTTGGTTACATTCAAACAAGAGTCTTCAAGTCCCGGCTGCATCATATGGAAGTGTGACCTATCAGGTATGTGGGGCATAGCTGAAGCAGGTCGTCCAAACCTCGGCCACCTCGAAATTCAATATTCTTTCCTTTATGGCTAGAAAAGGAGCAGAGAACTCCATGTTGGAGTTACTCCCACGACTGTATCATGGATGTTTCCCCAACTCCGAATGAGGAAAGAACACAAAATAAGATCAAATGTTGGAAATGGCATTACTCCTGAGGATGCATGCGCTTTCTCGGGAACCAAAGAGGTTAATGCCGGTTAGCTGCCTTGAGCTGCTGCTCCTGTGCATCACAGAGCTACTATTTGGACATGACAATGCGCGCGAAGAAACTTTCACGCTGCTGCTTAAGGCATAGGCAATAGAGAAGGGCCAGCATGGGCGCCGTGACTTTCTATTATGCCCAATTAGGAAACTATCGAGATTACCCAACTAGGTTAGCGCAGCCACAACACTCTCCCAACACTGTTCACTTGCCAGGCTGCCAGGCTGCCAGGTTACACAATTTCTTCTACTGATCTCCTTCGTGGGGATTCGGAACAGACAGGTTACTTGGGGTTGTAAATTCTTACAATCATAATGACAATGCTGATGACATGATTTTCTTACATCTCCACTCTTCTCCAGAATGACAGCTGTGCTAGTCGGGCCAATTGCCTGCGCTTTACAGTTCCTCTCGTGATATGTTTTCGCATTTCGGAATATCCTGTCACGACCCGATGTAACGAAGTAATGAAACTAACTTGCTTCCCCTGACAGTATGTGGGGCCAATGATATCTCGGAGCATTTGCTTAACGACTGGCTGCTCTCTCGTCGCTTTCAGAAGTATCACAGTCCCATCGAATCACAAGATGTCTCCAAGTATCAATGGGACAGCACCGTGCGCGGGGGGATTTGAGAGCCTCGATGTCGACGATCTTACTTCACATGTGATCAAAGTCTCCTCAAATATCGATAACGAAAGAGTCAAGTTCATCTTCAGCAGACTAATTCGTCATTCACACGACTTCATCCGCGAGACAGAGATTCAACGCCATGAGTGGGAAACCGCGTGGGAGTTTTTGACAAAGGTACGTCTTGCGGATGAACTGCATCCGTTCTGGAAGCTGAAAGTTCCCAGGTTGGACAAGCTTGTCATCCAGAGAGACAGGAGTTTATCCTGCTGTCAGACGTGCTGGGTATATCTGCTTTGGTCGATCAAATAAACAGTCGTCAACTACCTGGCTGCACCGAGTCGTCAGTTCTTGGGCCGTTTCACAACGAGTCGCACGAGTTCAGTCACGGAGACAGCATCTCCTCTGTGGGGGCGGGCGAATCTATGCTCATTCGAGGGACAGTCAAGAACCGAAAGGAAGAGCCTATCCAGGGAGCATTGCTGGATATCTGGGAGACCAACGGGAACGGGAAGTACGACATGCAGGACCCTGAGACAGGCGGACCGGACTGTCGAGGGAAGTTCCACACTGATGCCGAGGGACGATTTTACATCAACGGCGTCCGACCCGTTGACTATCCTGTGCCTTTCGATGGTCCGGTTGGCATTGTTCTAGATCTCTTGAACCGACAAGCCTATCGCCCAGCACATGTGGTGAGTGCCATCATGTCGCATGTATCGTTCCCCTTCGATAACGCAGCACTAACGAACAAACAGCACTTCTTGATCAACCACCCTTGTTATGAGAGGCTCAACACGGCACTGTACGACAGGACGAGCCCAAGAATATTCCGCGATCCTGTATTTGGGACGAAAAGCAGCTTGGTCAAGGACATTGACTGGGTCGAAGATCTTGAAGAGGCCAAGATGTACAATACAAAGCCGATTATGCGTGTAGTAGACGGACGTGAAACCGAAGGGTTTTGGCTATTGGAGCATGATTTCATTTTGGCAGAGGCTCAAGGAGACCGGAGCTTGAAGACCCATCTATAACGTATTCAAGACGTACGTAGCTATCGATGGACTTTCTGTGAGAGGATTCATTTGGGACGGCTGTCATCAATACGATTTTCACTTTGTACATCTACTGTTCGCAAAAACCACGAACTCGACATTTGCGGAGATACGCTTCGATCAGGGCTGGTAGTATGCGAGTCAAGATAGTAGTACAGCCATTTCCAAACATAGGAGTATTCACATTGACATACATAAGGGTTCACGACTCCATGAAAAAGCTCTCCTCAATGAGACGACCCATCTTTTAACGCAAAAGTCCACCAAGTTCAAGGTAACATCTCAAGACTATGAGCGCAGCATTCTAGATTATCCCTCACTTATCCATTTACGGACGCAGTTCCATGTGGGGGATTCATATTCAAACCCAATACTCCTCCCTTTCGCAAGAATATACCGGCTCGAGCATAACTAAGAGAAGGACCACCTACTAAAAATCGAGTACCTCATCTACGTGCCCATCACCGTGGCTCCATACAGCCAACATAGAAAACCATGGCCGACCAATTCCTCGCCGCGATCAAGACCCGTCGAACATTCTACGCACTCGAGGCGAAATCGCCCATCGCGGACCTCGACATCGTCAGGATCGCCAAAGAAGTCATCCTGCACACGCCGAGCTCGCTCAATTCGCAGTCGACTCGCTTCGTCATCCTGTTCGGCGACCACCACAGGAAATTGTGGGATATTGCCAAAGACTGCGTCAAGGCGGTCGATGCACGCGGTGATTGGCCCGCGGATGAGAAGAAGTTGGATCAGCGACGGGAGGCATACGGAACCGTAAGCGAAGCCCGGCCTTTTATTAGAGAAAGGATGAAAAGTATCGGCTATTGACTGATATCCTCTCAATATCAAGGTCCTGCTCTACGAAGACCAGCGCGTCACGCATGAACTGCAGCAAAAGTTTGCGCGCTACAGCAGCTACTTCCCCCAGTGGGCCGAGCACACAAACGCCATGAACACCTTTAACCTGTGGACGGCCCTGGAGCTCGAGGGCCTCGGCTGCAATCTCCAGCACTTTAACCCGTATATCGACCAGAAGATTGTCGAGGAATGGAAAGTCCCCGCCGAGTGGGTGTTGAAGGGTCAATTGGTTTTTGGCACGCCCACGGCACCGCCGAACCCGAGCAAGACGTTCATTCCGGCGGAGGAGAGGGTGCTGGTGCCGGGGTTGTAGATCGGTTAGTAAGGGCGGAGACAGATGAGACAGAGCTAGGGAAGGCTAGTAACATTGCTCTAGGTAGCTCTGGATACTTGATCTACATCTTGATAATGATAGACGCTGGCGCCTTGTTGTATATAGTACCTTCCATTTTCCTGCTTGATCAAACCGATACAGGTTTCGTAACGAGTAACAGTCTACTCCCTTTGAAACAGCGCCGCAACTCCATGACCAGTGCTAGAGGACAGTCAGCGGTGGCACAAGCACGATCCGGACACTCTTACCTGGCACACATGCTCACAACCCCAATTTCTTTGTCCTCTTGATTTAATTGGGCAAACAGCGTCGCAGTCTGCCGTGTTCCAGTGGCTCCAGTCGGATGGCCCAATGCGATGGCGCCACCTCTGGGATTTACCTTTTCGACATCGATTCCCAGCACCCGAAGACAGGCAATCGTCTGACTGGCAAAGGCTTCGTTGATCTCGAAGATATCGACGTCCTTCTGGGAGATCCCGGTGAACTTGTACAGAGCAGGAATTGCGTAGATAGGACCAACGCCCATTTCGTCGGGCTCGCAGCCTGCCACTGTCGTGCCGAGGAAGCGCCCGATAGGTTTGATACCGCGGTGCTCTGCCCAGGATCGCCGTGCAAGAATACAGGATGAGGCGCCGTCGGATATTTGTGACCTGTAGCGCGTAAGCTGAAGTCAAACAGCTTGCCCATTGAGGAACTTACGAGTTTCCAGCAGTGCTTCTGCCGTCATCCGCGAATGCGGGTTTGAGCTTTGCAAGTTTCTCCATCATAACACCTGGTCTGATAGTGTCGTCCTTTTCAACCCGTAATGTCGTTTGTGCTCCAGTGACATCGTCGTTTCTCGCCCACTCAACGGGAACGATTTCCGAGGAGAATTTGCCCGACTGCTGAGCTTCTAGAGCCCGTGTATGACTCAAGAGGGCGAATTCGTCCTGATCTTTTCGGGAGATATCGTATCTGCGGGCCACGTTCTCCGACGTAATCCCCATGGGCAGAAGACAGTCTCTTGCACTTTTGACATCCGAGCCCTTGAGTGTCGGAGACACATCAACGGGGACACCTCGACTCCCATAGTTTCGCGTCATGCTTTCAACACCTCCTGCAAGCCCAACATCGATCTGTCCGGCGAGGATCGCGTGCGAAATATGCGTGATGGCCTGCAAACTACTCGAACACTGTCTGTTGACGGTGTGAAATGTGGTGGCGACTGGAAACCCCGTGTGGTTCAAGGCCATTCGGCCCGTCTTCGCAAATCCAAGCTCTGACAGTACATTACCGATGAGCACATCCTGCACGTCGCCAGGTTGGATGCCAGCACGCGTCACCGCAGCTCTCATGACCTATCTCCGCATTAGGAACTCTGTGGCAGCGAAAGAGTGGGCGACATCTCCCTGACCGGCATGAGTATATCTTCGGGCCACGCATCCTTGAAACCACCTTTGAAGGAACGTGTAATTGGACTGCGTACCGCAGAAAGCAGCACAATATCATTTGGTGACTTCGTGGCGAGCCGTCCGAGGAGTCTCGCTGGCGACGCCATGCTGTAGTGCTTGTCGAAGACTTGCACTACAAGGTTGGGCTGTGGTGCGAAAGCCGTCGCCAAGCATGACCGCCATCCAACATCGCTGTGGACAGAGGCTCAGCGGCAAATCAGATGTGGGGAACTAACCATATCGGGATGCGCCAGTGCCATCTCAGGAAGGGAAAGTGGGTTGGTTGCTCATTACAGTATCTCTACGATGCCCCATTCATCCACAACTGCGGGAACTGTGACTATAATTAATTACCTTTCATCTGATTACAAAAGGGGCGCGGGGCAGGCCTTGGCATTCGCAGTTAGTCAGATAGCCGTGGCTTCTCCTTGAGAACTCAATAATCACCATTTTGTTACTTCTATGTCTTTGATAGAAGCCGAGTCACTCTCGCCACCATCCGAGCAATCCTACGACTCATCTCACCTCAACCTCGAGCACTGGAGACGGCGAAATGAGCTTCACACCAGGACAGGAGCACTATCGGTCTGCCTTTGACAATAAGCCCACCCCGAAGATCAGCTCAGGGCTGCCCTTTGAAAAAGCATGCGCCAAGCACGTCGAACAGACTTTCAAGGCCACACGCGTGTTTATCTTGGCGTCCAGATCTTTATCGAAGCAGACCGACTCTCTAGAAAAGCTGAGACGAGCGTTGGGCGACCGCGTGGCCGGCTATCGCATCGGCATCAGCCCGCACACGCCCATCTCCGAAGTTGTCGAAGTCATTGACGAGGTCAAAGAGCTCGATGTCGACTGCCTCGTTACCCTTGGAGCTGGCAGTATCACCGATGCTGCCAAACTGGTCAGGTTTGCAATTGCCAACTCGGCGTGGGACGAGAAGGCGATAAGCACGTTATGGGGTGGTCACTCGTACAACGCGAACCGTCGTGAGCACATCAAAAAGCCAAATACCCCACTAATTTGCATACCGACTTCTCTGTCCGGCGGAGAATACCAGGCTATCGCAGGCGCAACCGAGACCTTGACCACACGGGCCAAAAGGACATTTGAGCCTGGCGTCGATCCGGAACTGGTCATTCTAGACCCGGAACTAGTCAAAACCACTCCTCAGTGGGTATGGCTGAGCACGGGTGTCAGGTCGATTGATCACTGCATCGAGACAATGTGTAGTCTTCAGAGCACCCCAGAAGGAGATGCTGCAGCCAGCCGTGGCTTGGGTATGCTGGTTCCAGGATTGCTAAGATCAAAATCAAACCCAGATGATTCGGAGGGCCGGTACCTCTGCCAGCTTGGAGTGATTCAGGCCATGCAGGCTGTTTCCACAGGGACGCCACTGGGTGCAAGTCACGCGATCGGACACCAACTTGGACCTCTGGGTGTCGGACACGGCGAGACGAGCTGTATCCTGTTGCCCGCGGTGTGCAAGTTCAACGCCGCAAAGGGGGCTAATAATGCCAGGCAAGCCCAGGCTCGAGAGCTGTTGTTGGAACTAGAGCCTGTTCAAGCCGTGATCAAATCCAGAGGTCGGACCGCGAGCGACCTCGACCTGGGCGACATCCTCGACATTGTGATTCGAGAACTCGACATGCCCCGATCCCTCGGCGCGGTCAAGATTGGCAGAGACAAATTCGATCTGCTTGCGGTGAACAGCCTGCATGATTTGTGGATCCGGACCAACGCCTTTCCCATTACAGAGAAGGATCAAGTACTGGAAATCCTGAATATGGTGGCAGAGTGAGAGTGGCCGGCCATGGCGGGTTGGGACTGTGCTTGTTGGAGTCGATACATACAGAGTCCCAAGTACGGAGAGGAAGAGAGACGGAGTCCACAGGCCAAGAACCCCGCAGCCCCTTGGAGTTCCGGGCTGTACGGGCGTTACTCGGTACGAGGTACAGGTGTCCACCCCCACAGATCCGGGCGGTCTAGGCGTGGAGCCGGTCGGTACTCGGCGTGTCGGCTGCCCCCTTTAACAGCTAGCATCTGAGGGTCCAGGGTCACGTGCTTGTTTCCCCCAGCATCAGTCGTAGGGTTTGGCCCGCTTGATGGACACACTTTCCACTGATTTGCAGCTCACTGAGCAACAGCATGGCTTCAAGTGATATGTGCGCAGTGGTTGACACGCTTTATCTATCTATACACGTTGTGGACAGCCGCCAAAGGAGACACTATCACCTTCCCCTAGACAAGGCTAGCCGAGGTCACTGAAAATGACAGACTCCTTACAGACCATCTGGAAGAGATGCGCTTATTGTGAACGAACCTTCTCGAAGCTGGAGCACTTGCGGCGTCACCAAAGATGGCGTAAGCTTGGATATGCCCCCTGATATCTGATATCTATCCCGTCAACTAAGTCACCTCTCTGACCACTCCCTCCTAGACACTGGAGAGAAGCCATTCAAGTGTGCGTTCTGTGGGCGTAGATATGCTCGAAGGTATGTCCGTGTGGAGCCCTGCTCTGACATGGGGTGGAACGAATCAAGGATCAAATGCTGATGTGACATGTCATGACATGACAGCGATGTGCTGGCCAGACATATTCGCAACCATCATCCCACTGCTGATAATGGCCCAGAGGGGATTGTCGTCGAGCCCGTGGTACATACGTCGAATTCTCGGGATCTACCTCGAACCTCTCAGTCTCCTGCTCAGACGCATACTCCGGCTCAAAACCAACATCAACCTCCAGAAGTCAGAGAGATGAATTTCATACCAGCAGGGCCCGCAGAGCAGTCAACCACCACCACGGTCGACCGAGTCCGCATTGTCCCATCGACGGTGGGAGGTTCACGATCAACTATGGCCCCTCAAACTCCCTCTATGCGACCAAACCCAAGGCTAGAGAACAGACCGGGAGATATATCCCTGACCTGGAAATCACCAATCCTGGGGCCTCCTCTTCGACCTGATAATCTAGCGAGTCAAGGCCCGAACGACTCCGTGAGCAGTAATGTGACCAGCTTTCAATTCAAAGGAAATGGTCACCTCAGCCGATCTGTAGAAACAGTAAGACTTAATGAAACAATTGAACCGTCCCAGCTATCAGAAAATCGCCGTGGCCAACCAGTGAAAAACAACAGTACCTCACAGATAGCCAATTCACAAGCCAAACCTATGGAGCACCAAATTGGCCATCAAGGCTTGACCATGCCTGCCTCGCCATATCCAGAGGACATGGACATTCCCGACATGATGGAAGGCGAGATGACAGACTTTAATGCCGAAGACATTGATTTCACGCAGACTTCCAATGCCTCCGACCTTCTTTGGCTGGAATCTACCATCGTCGACCTCCCCAGCCTGGAAAGCCTCATCGCCACTCTCCCGACTCCTGTTGAAGACCATCTATCATGTCAGGACCAACCGCCACCCAGAAGCCTGTCCTCTGACACGCTTCGTCGCGTCCAGAAGGCGTGGCCTTCAAAACTGGTGCGTCCCATTCGACTCATCCGGCGGCTTTGGCAGACGGCACTCCAACATCCCGCGGACAACATTCTGTGTCACGGAGTCACCGAATCTCGAAGCCAGAGCCAGGGTCCTCCTCGGCATGAAAGCCCGTCTGGGTCACGGTGGCACATGGATGCCAGCTGCAGGGACAGACTCTTGCAGGACAGCGACAAAATCTTTGGCAAAGAAGAGTCTCTGTACACCATGCTAGTCGACCAGGGCGACACGCCCCGGAGCTCGACGTCGACGACATACGACACCAATTTCCCGTCGGGCGAGATGCTGGATATGAGTCTCGACCTCTACTTCGATCGCTTCCACCCCTCTATACCGTTCGTACACCAGGCGACCTTCGATGCGAGGACGACACCTAGCGCGGTGCTTTTTCCAATGTGTCTCATTGGACTGTCGGCACTAGACCCTAGAGGGTCGCAGGACTTTGTCCGCAGGGAGTGGATGGTAAGCCCGCCCCCGCTAGCTCTTCACACGACAGTCTAGCTGAAGGTGATTTCAAGAAACTTGTCCATTCCTGCCGATTGGAGCTCACGTCCCAAGCCCTTGGTAAACGTCCCCCTTGGGAGCTCATAACCGCTGTGGCTGCGTCATTGCTTGTTCTCAACCTTGCACTCTGCATCTCGGTAAGTAGGCCCATCCTCGCCTTTGGGAGTTTGCTGAGTAGTCTGTGAAGCGACGACTCGATGAGAATGAAGCCCATATGCTCTGTATTCAGACTCTACACGTACGTACAAGTGAGAGCCCTTCCAGCTGTCTTCTATCTGACCTGTCTAGGTAGCAGAGAAGCACGGATTATTTGCGGCTTGTGACGGCAAAGAAGTCGACCTCAACTTGATGGGCCCGTCATCGGACCTTGAACGGCTGTGGAAGCCTTGGGCGCGGGTGGAATCTGTCAAGAGGTAGTTTAGTCTTCCAAGGACTGCGGTTCGCTCGTGACTAACATGGGTGCCAGGATGGTCACTTGTCTCCTGATCATAGACGCCACGTACGCTACCCTCTGGGGCACGGCGGGGGTGCTCGAGCTTGACAGACTCGAGATCATTTCTCCTTGCAAATCGTCATTGTTTGAGGCTGGCGACGCGGCAACGTTTGGTCGAGAGGTGGAAACCAACGCTCAGATCATCATCATGCCGCGGATGACGCTGCAGCGAATGTCAAAGCTGTCGTCGGCCTTGCTCGGGAGCATAGGGCTGCAAGCACTGCTAGCTGCCATCTCGATCCAACACTCCGTAGCTCGTCATAGACTGTTTCCCGGCCAACTCGGCAGCGACGAGACGATGGCCGCCACGCCGGTGGAAAGATACGCGCTGGACGACCACGCAAAAACCATTGCTCCTCTTCTGGCCACGATCCCCAGCAGCCACAGGGACAACTTCGACCAGGACCACCGCCACGCCCTGCTCCTCTGGAACAGTCTGTGCATGTCCACAACGGTCGACATGGACCAGTTCGAGCTCGCCTTGGGCCACAAGGACGCCGAGTCCGCGCACAGCGCCCTGGCGAATATCGCCGCCTGGGCCAAGTCGGCGGAGGCGCGCAGGGCCGCACTTCACGCGGCCCAAGTCTTCTGGATCCTCTCACAGTCCCGGGTCTCGGAGCCGGCCCTCCTTCTGCACGAGCACATGATCTTTACGGCCGCGCTGGTACTGGCGTTTTATGTCTTTAAAGCGACCCCTCCCTCGGAGCAGCAGGCGAGCACTCGTTCGTTCGCAGGAGGTAGCGACACGAGGGTATTTGAACTGCTGCAAGAGATCGACTGGGCCGAAATCGGCATGGAGGGGTTTGGCAGAATAGCCTCGTCGTCTTCTTCTCGCCTGATAAACGGACAGTCCTGGACCGCGAAACACTTTATTAGGAACGGCGGCCCCATCTCCTTTGGCCGCGTGGCCGCCGTCGGCGAAACGGCCGCGAGAAAAGTCATTCTCAAGTACGCGCATTTACTGGATGAGGTCGTCAAGTGGGAAGGGTCCGACTACTGCGAGGCGCTCAAGGCGATTGGGGACTTTTTCCATGTTTAACACATCGACACTTTTGACATGGTGTGATGGCATGGGTGGGATAGTAAGTTGGGTG